>NW_023608745.1:0-25309 GCF_013339725.1 Rhipicephalus microplus | reverse complement strand
GCAGGTCAGTGCCTGTATAATGGGGCGGCCTGTGAACAGCTGAACAATGCAAGGAGTCATTTTTTTTTCAATCATGAAACTCGCTCGCAGACGTTAACAGCCCAAAGCGCTAGCCAATTCCGCAACAGAGACAGTCGCGCTCCACTCTCACCACCGTCAGAACATTTCTCCAAAGCTATCAGCGCAAAGAAAAAAAGAGACACACCGCTCTCGGGAGGGCTCGAACCTCCAACCTTTTGATAACAGTTGATCGCGCTAGCCGATTATGCCACGGAAACAGTCGTGCTCTACTCTCACCACCGTCAGAACATTTCTCCAAAGCTATCAGCAAAGAAAAAAAGAGACACACGCTCTCGGGAGGGCTCGAACCTCAACCTTTTGCTTAACAGCCGAGCGCATAGCAGATTGCGCCACGGAGACAGCCTTGCTCCACTTTTACCACCGTCAGAACATTTCTCCAAAGCTATCAGCGCAAAGAAAAAAAAGAGACACACACCGCTCTCGCGAGGGCTCGAACCTCCAACCTTTTGATTAACAGCCGAACGCGCTAGCCAATTGCGTCACAGAAGTAGTCGTGCTCCACTCTCACCACCATCAGAACATTTCTCCAAAGCTATCAGTGCAAAGAAAAAAAAGAGACACACCGCTCTCGGGAGGGCTCGAACCTCCAACCTTTTGATTAACAGCCGAACGCGCTAGCCAATTGCGTCACAGAAGTAGTCGTGCTCCACTCTCACCACCATCAGAACATTTCTCCAAAGCTATCAGCGCAAAGAAAAAAAAGAGACACACCGCTCTCGCGAGGGCTCGAACCTCCAACCTTTTGATTAACAGCCGAACGCGCTAGCCAATTGCGTCACAGAAGTAGTCGTGCTCCACTCTCACCACCATCAGAACATTTCTCCAAGCTATCAGCGCAAAGAAAAAAAAGAGACACACCGCGCTCGCGAGGGCTCGAACCTCCAACCTTTTGATTAACAGCCGAACGCGCTAGCCAATTGCGTCACAGAAGTAGTCGTGCTCCACTCTCACCACCATCAGAACATTTCTCCAAAGCTATCAGCGCAAAGAAAAAAAAGAGACACACCGCTCTCGGGAGGGCTCGAACCTCCAACCTTTTGATTAACAGCCGAACGCGCTAGCCAATTGCGTCACAGAAGTAGTCGTGCTCCACTCTCACCACCATCAGAACATTTCTCCAAAGCTATCAGCGCAAAGAAAAAAAAGAGACACACCGCTCTCGGAGGGCTCGAACCTCCAACCTTTTGATTAACAGCCGAACGCGCTAGCCAATTGCGTCACAGAAGTAGTCGTGCTCCACTCTCACCACCATCAGAACATTTCTCCAAAGCTATCAGCGCAAAGAAAAAAAGAGACACACCGCTCTCGCGAGGGCTCGAACCTCCAACCTTTTGATTAACAGCCGAACGCGCTAGCCAATTGCGTCACGGAAGTAGTCGTGCTCCACTCTCACCACCGTCAGAACATTTCTCCAAAGCTATCAGCGCAAAGAAAAAAAAGAGACACACCGCTCTCGGGAGGGCTCGAACCTCCAACCTTTTGATTAACAGCCGAACGCGCTAGCCAATTGCGTCACGAAGTAGTCGTGCTCCACTCTCACCACCATCAGAACATTTCTCCAAGCTATCAGCGCAAAGAAAAAAAAGAGACACACCGCTCTCGGGAGGGCTCGAACCTCCAACCTTTTGATTAACAGCCGAACGCGCTAGCCAATTGCGTCACAGAAGTAGTCGTGCTCCACTCTCACCACCATCAGAACATTTCTCCAAAGCTATCAGCGCAAAGAAAAAAAAGAGACACACCGCTCTCGCGAGGGCTCGAACCTCCAACCTTTTGATTAACAGCCGAACGCGCTAGCCAATTGCGTCACAGGAAGTAGTCGTGCTCCACTCTCACCACCATCAGAACATTTCTCCAAAGCTATCAGCGCAAAGAAAAAAAAGAGACACACCGCTCTCGCGAGGGCTCGAACCTCCAACCTTTTGATTAACAGCCGAACGCGCTAGCCAATTGCGTCACGGAAGTAGTCGTGCTCCACTCTCACCACCATCAGAACATTTCTCCAAAGCTATCAGCGCAAAGAAAAAAAAGAGACACACCGCTCTCGGGAGGGCTCGAACCTCCAACCTTTTGATTAACAGCCGAACGCGCTAGCCAATTGCGTCACAGAAGTAGTCGTGCTCCACTCTCACCACCATCAGAACATTTCTCCAAAGCTATCAGCGCAAAGAAAAAAAAGAGACACACCGCTCTCGGGAGGGCTCGAACCTCCAACCTTTTGATTAACAGCCGAACGCGCTAGCCAATTGCGTCACAGAAGTAGTCGTGCTCCACTCTCACCACCATCAGAACATTTCTCCAAAGCTATCAGCGCAAAGAAAAAAAAGAGACACACCGCTCTCGCGAGGGCTCGAACCTCCAACCTTTTGATTAACAGCCGAACGCGCTAGCCAATTGCGTCACAGAAGTAGTCGTGCTCCACTCTCACCACCAGTCAGAACATTTCTCCAAAGCTATCAGCGCAAAGAAAAAAAAGAGACACACCGCTCTCGGAGGGCTCGAACCTCCAACCTTTTGATTAACAGCCGAACGCGCTAGCCAATTGCGTCACAGGAAGTAGTCGTGCTCCACTCTCACCACCGTCAGAACATTTCTCCAAGCTATCAGCGCAAAGAAAAAAAAGAGACACACTCGCTCTCGGGAGGGCTCGAACCTCCAACCTTTTGATTAACAGCCGAACGCGCTAGCCAATTGCGTCACAGAAGTAGTCGTGCTCCACTCTCACCACCAGTCAGAACATTTCTCCAAAGCTATCAGCGCAAAGAAAAAAAAGAGACACACCGCTCTCGGGAGGGCTCGAACCTCCAACCTTTTGATTAACAGCCGAACGCGCTAGCCAATTGCGTCACAGAAGTAGTCGTGCTCCACTCTCACCACCATCAGAACATTTCTCCAAAGCTATCAGCGCAAAGAAAAAAAAGAGACACACCGCTCTCGGGAGGGCTCGAACCTCCAACCTTTTGATTAACAGCCGAACGCGCTAGCCAATTGCGTCACAGGAAGTAGTCGTGCTCCACTCTCACCACCATCAGAACATTTCTCCAAAGCTATCAGCGCAAAGAAAAAAAAGAGACACACCGCTCTCGGGAGGGCTCGAACCTCCAACCTTTTGATTAACAGCCGAACGCGCTAGCCAATTGCGTCACAGAAGTAGTCGTGCTCCACTCTCACCACCATCAGAACATTTCTCCAAAGCTATCAGCGCAAAGAAAAAAAAGAGACACACCGCTCTCGGGAGGGCTCGAACCTCCAACCTTTTGATTAACAGCCGAACGCGCTAGCCAATTGCGTCACAGAAGTAGTCGTGCTCCACTCTCACCACCATCAGAACATTTCTCCAAAGCTATCAGCGCAAAGAAAAAAAAGAGACACACCGCTCTCGGGAGGGCTCGAACCTCCAACCTTTTGATTAACAGCCGAACGCGCTAGCCAATTGCGTCACAGAAGTAGTCGTGCTCCACTCTCACCACCATCAGAACATTTCTCCAAAGCTATCAGCGCAAAGAAAAAAAAGAGACACACCGCTCTCGCGAGGGCTCGAACCTCCAACCTTTTGATTAACAGCCGAACGCGCTAGCCAATTGCGTCACAGAAGTAGTCGTGCTCCACTCTCACCACCATCAGAACATTTCTCCAAAGCTATCAGCGCAAAGAAAAAAAGAGACACACCGCTCTCGGGAGGGCTCGAACCTCCAACCTTTTGATTAACAGCCGAACGCGCTAGCCAATTGCGTCACAGAAGTAGTCGTGCTCCACTCTCACCACCATCAGAACATTTCTCCAAAGCTATCAGCGCAAAGAAAAAAAGAGACACACCGCTCTCGGGAGGGCTCGAACCTCCAACCTTTTGATTAACAGCCGAACGCGCTAGCCAATTGCGTCACAGGAAGTAGTCGTGCTCCACTCTCACCACCATCAGAACATTTCTCCAAAGCTATCAGCGCAAAGAAAAAAAAGAGACACACCGCTCTCGGGAGGGCTCGAACCTCCAACCTTTTGATTAACAGCCGAACGCGCTAGCCAATTGCGTCACAGAAGTAGTCGTGCTCCACTCTCACCACCATCAGAACATTTCTCCAAAGCTATCAGCGCAAAGAAAAAAAAGAGACACACCGCTCTCGGAGGGCTCGAACCTCCAACCTTTTGATTAACAGCCGAACGCGCTAGCCAATTGCGTCACGGAAGTAGTCGTGCTCCACTCTCACCACCATCAGAACATTTCTCCAAAGCTATCAGCGCAAAGAAAAAAAAGAGACACACCGCTCTCGGGAGGGCTCGAACCTCCAACCTTTTGATTAACAGCCGAACGCGCTAGCCAATTGCGTCACAGAAGTAGTCGTGCTCCACTCTCACCACCATCAGAACATTTCTCCAAAGCTATCAGCGCAAAGAAAAAAAAGAGACACACCGCTCTCGGAGGGCTCGAACCTCCAACCTTTTGATTAACAGCCGAACGCGCTAGCCAATTGCGTCACAGAAGTAGTCGTGCTCCACTCTCACCACCATCAGAACATTTCTCCAAAGCTATCAGCGCAAAGAAAAAAAAGAGACACACCGCTCTCGGGAGGGCTCGAACCTCCAACCTTTTGATTAACAGCCGAACGCGCTAGCCAATTGCGTCACAGGAAGTAGTCGTGCTCCACTCTCACCACCATCAGAACATTTCTCCAAAGCTATCAGCGCAAAGAAAAAAAAGAGACACACCGCTCTCGCGAGGGCTCGAACCTCCAACCTTTTGATTAACAGCCGAACGCGCTAGCCAATTGCGTCACAGGAAGTAGTCGTGCTCCACTCTCACCACCATCAGAACATTTCTCCAAAGCTATCAGCGCAAAGAAAAAAAAGAGACACACCGCTCTCGCGAGGGCTCGAACCTCCAACCTTTTGATTAACAGCCGAACGCGCTAGCCAATTGCGTCACAGAAGTAGTCGTGCTCCACTCTCACCACCATCAGAACATTTCTCCAAAGCTATCAGCGCAAAGAAAAAAAAGAGACACACCGCTCTCGGGAGGGCTCGAACCTCCAACCTTTTGATTAACAGCCGAACGCGCTAGCCAATTGCGTCACGGAAGTAGTCGTGCTCCACTCTCACCACCATCAGAACATTTCTCCAAAGCTATCAGCGCAAAGAAAAAAAAGAGACACACCGCTCTCGGGAGGGCTCGAACCTCCAACCTTTTGATTAACAGCCGAACGCGCTAGCCAATTGCGTCACAGAAGTAGTCGTGCTCCACTCTCACCACCATCAGAACATTTCTCCAAAGCTATCAGCGCAAAGAAAAAAAAGAGACACACCGCTCTCGGGAGGGCTCGAACCTCCAACCTTTTGATTAACAGCCGAACGCGCTAGCCAATTGCGTCACAGGAAGTAGTCGTGCTCCACTCTCACCACCATCAGAACATTTCTCCAAAGCTATCAGCGCAAAGAAAAAAAGAGACACACCGCTCTCGGGAGGGCTCGAACCTCCAACCTTTTGATTAACAGCCGAACGCGCTAGCCAATTGCGTCACAGGAAGTAGTCGTGCTCCACTCTCACCACCATCAGAACATTTCTCCAAAGCTATCAGCGCAAAGAAAAAAAAAGAGACACACCGCTCTCGGGAGGGCTCGAACCTCCAACCTTTTGATTAACAGCCGAACGCGCTAGCCAATTGCGTCACGGAAGTAGTCGTGCTCCACTCTCACCACCGTCAGAACATTTCTCCAAAGCTATCAGCGCAAAGAAAAAAAAGAGACACACCGCTCTCGGGAGGGCTCGAACCTCCAACCTTTTGATTAACAGCCGAACGCGCTAGCCAATTGCGTCACAGAAGTAGTCGTGCTCCACTCTCACCACCATCAGAACATTTCTCCAAAGCTATCAGCGCAAAGAAAAAAAAGAGACACACCGCTCTCGGAGGGCTCGAACCTCCAACCTTTTGATTAACAGCCGAACGCGCTAGCCAATTGCGTCACAGAAGTAGTCGTGCTCCACTCTCACCACCATCAGAACATTTCTCCAAAGCTATCAGCGCAAAGAAAAAAAAGAGACACACCGCTCTCGGGAGGGCTCGAACCTCCAACCTTTGATTAACAGCCGAACGCGCTAGCCAATTGCGTCACAGAAGTAGTCGTGCTCCACTCTCACCACCATCAGAACATTTCTCCAAAGCTATCAGCGCAAAGAAAAAAAAGAGACACACCGCTCTCGGGAGGGCTCGAACCTCCAACCTTTTGATTAACAGCCGAACGCGCTAGCCAATTGCGTCACAGAAGTAGTCGTGCTCCACTCTCACCACCATCAGAACATTTCTCCAAAGCTATCAGCGCAAAGAAAAAAAAGAGACACACCGCTCTCGCGAGGGCTCGAACCTCCAACCTTTTGATTAACAGCCGAACGCGCTAGCCAATTGCGTCACAGGAAGTAGTCGTGCTCCACTCTCACCACCATCAGAACATTTCTCCAAAGCTATCAGCGCAAAGAAAAAAAAGAGACACACCGCTCTCGGGAGGGCTCGAACCTCCAACCTTTTGATTAACAGCCGAACGCGCTAGCCAATTGCGTCACAGGAAGTAGTCGTGCTCCACTCTCACCACCATCAGAACATTTCTCCAAAGCTATCAGCGCAAAGAAAAAAAAGAGACACACCGCTCTCGGGAGGGCTCGAACCTCCAACCTTTTGATTAACAGCCGAACGCGCTAGCCAATTGCGTCACAGGAAGTAGTCGTGCTCCACTCTCACCACCATTAGAACATTTCTCCAAAGCTATCAGCGCAAAGAAAAAAAGAGACACACCGCTCTCGCGAGGGCTCGAACCTCCAACCTTTTGATTAACAGCCGAACGCGCTAGCCAATTGCGTCACAGAAGTAGTCGTGCTCCACTCTCACCACCATCAGAACATTTCTCCAAAGCTATCAGCGCAAAGAAAAAAAAGAGACACACCGCTCTCGGAGGGCTCGAACCTCCAACCTTTTGATTAACAGCCGAACGCGCTAGCCAATTGCGTCACGGAAGTAGTCGTGCTCCACTCTCACCACCAGTCAGAACATTTCTCCAAAGCTATCAGCGCAAAGAAAAAAAAGAGACACACCGCTCTCGGGAGGGCTCGAACCTCCAACCTTTTGATTAACAGCCGAACGCGCTAGCCAATTGCGTCACAGAAGTAGTCGTGCTCCACTCTCACCACCATCAGAACATTTCTCCAAAGCTATCAGCGCAAAGAAAAAAAAGAGACACACCGCTCTCGGGAGGGCTCGAACCTCCAACCTTTTGATTAACAGCCGAACGCGCTAGCCAATTGCGTCACAGAAGTAGTCGTGCTCCACTCTCACCACCATCAGAACATTTCTCCAAAGCTATCAGCGCAAAGAAAAAAAAGAGACACACCGCTCTCGGGAGGGCTCGAACCTCCAACCTTTTGATTAACAGCCGAACGCGCTAGCCAATTGCGTCACAGGAAGTAGTCGTGCTCCACTCTCACCACCATCAGAACATTTCTCCAAAGCTATCAGCGCAAAGAAAAAAAAGAGACACACCGCTCTCGCGAGGGCTCGAACCTCCAACCTTTTGATTAACAGCCGAACGCGCTAGCCAATTGCGTCACGAGAGTAGTCGTGCTCCACTCTCACCACCATCAGAACATTTCTCCAAAGCTATCAGCGCAAAGAAAAAAAAGAGACACACCGCTCTCGGGAGGGCTCGAACCTCCAACCTTTTGATTAACAGCCGAACGCGCTAGCCAATTGCGTCACAGAAGTAGTCGTGCTCCACTCTCACCACCATCAGAACATTTCTCCAAAGCTATCAGCGCAAAGAAAAAAAAGAGACACACCGCTCTCGCGAGGGCTCGAACCTCCAACCTTTTGATTAACAGCCGAACGCGCTAGCCAATTGCGTCACAGGAAGTAGTCGTGCTCCACTCTCACCACCATCAGAACATTTCTCCAAAGCTATCAGCGCAAAGAAAAAAAAGAGACACACCGCTCTCGGGAGGGCTCGAACCTCCAACCTTTTGATTAACAGCCGAACGCGCTAGCCAATTGCGTCACGGAAGTAGTCGTGCTCCACTCTCACCACCATCAGAACATTTCTCCAAAGCTATCAGCGCAAAGAAAAAAAAGAGACACACCGCTCTCGGGAGGGCTCGAACCTCCAACCTTTTGATTAACAGCCGAACGCGCTAGCCAATTGCGTCACGAAGTAGTCGTGCTCCACTCTCACCACCATCAGAACATTTCTCCAAAGCTATCAGCGCAAAGAAAAAAAAGAGACACACCGCTCTCGGGAGGGCTCGAACCTCCAACCTTTTGATTAACAGCCGAACGCGCTAGCCAATTGCGTCACAGAAGTAGTCGTGCTCCACTCTCACCACCATCAGAACATTTCTCCAAAGCTATCAGCGCAAAGAAAAAAAAGAGACACACCGCTCTCGGGAGGGCTCGAACCTCCAACCTTTTGATTAACAGCCGAACGCGCTAGCCAATTGCGTCACAGAAGTAGTCGTGCTCCACTCTCACCACCATCAGAACATTTCTCCAAAGCTATCAGCGCAAAGAAAAAAAAGAGACACACCGCTCTCGGGAGGGCTCGAACCTCCAACCTTTTGATTAACAGCCGAACGCGCTAGCCAATTGCGTCACAGAAGTAGTCGTGCTCCACTCTCACCACCATCAGAACATTTCTCCAAAGCTATCAGCGCAAAGAAAAAAAAGAGACACACCGCTCTCGGGAGGGCTCGAACCTCCAACCTTTTGATTAACAGCCGAACGCGCTAGCCAATTGCGTCACAGAAGTAGTCGTGCTCCACTCTCACCACCATCAGAACATTTCTCCAAAGCTATCAGCGCAAAGAAAAAAAAGAGACACACCGCTCTCGGAGGGCTCGAACCTCCAACCTTTTGATTAACAGCCGAACGCGCTAGCCAATTGCGTCACAGAAGTAGTCGTGCTCCACTCTCACCACCATCAGAACATTTCTCCAAAGCTATCAGCGCAAAGAAAAAAAAGAGACACACCGCTCTCGGGAGGGCTCGAACCTCCAACCTTTTGATTAACAGCCGAACGCGCTAGCCAATTGCGTCACAGGAAGTAGTCGTGCTCCACTCTCACCACCATCAGAACATTTCTCCAAAGCTATCAGCGCAAAGAAAAAAAAGAGACACACCGCTCTCGGGAGGGCTCGAACCTCCAACCTTTTGATTAACAGCCGAACGCGCTAGCCAATTGCGTCACAGAAGTAGTCGTGCTCCACTCTCACCACCAGTCAGAACATTTCTCCAAAGCTATCAGCGCAAAGAAAAAAAAGAGACACACCGCTCTCGGGAGGGCTCGAACCTCCAACCTTTTGATTAACAGCCGAACGCGCTAGCCAATTGCGTCACAGAAGTAGTCGTGCTCCACTCTCACCACCATCAGAACATTTCTCCAAAGCTATCAGCGCAAAGAAAAAAAGAGACACACCGCTCTCGGGAGGGCTCGAACCTCCAACCTTTTGATTAACAGCCGAACGCGCTAGCCAATTGCGTCACAGAAGTAGTCGTGCTCCACTCTCACCACCATCAGAACATTTCTCCAAAGCTATCAGCGCAAAGAAAAAAAAGAGACACACCGCTCTCGGGAGGGCTCGAACCTCCAACCTTTTGATTAACAGCCGAACGCGCTAGCCAATTGCGTCACGGAAGTAGTCGTGCTCCACTCTCACCACCATCAGAACATTTCTCCAAAGCTATCAGCGCAAAGAAAAAAAAGAGACACACCGCTCTCGGAGGGCTCGAACCTCCAACCTTTTGATTAACAGCCGAACGCGCTAGCCAATTGCGTCACAGAAGTAGTCGTGCTCCACTCTCACCACCATCAGAACATTTCTCCAAAGCTATCAGCGCAAAGAAAAAAAAGAGACACACCGCTCTCGGGAGGGCTCGAACCTCCAACCTTTTGATTAACAGCCGAACGCGCTAGCCAATTGCGTCACAGAAGTAGTCGTGCTCCACTCTCACCACCATCAGAACATTTCTCCAAAGCTATCAGCGCAAAGAAAAAAAAGAGACACACCGCTCTCGGGAGGGCTCGAACCTCCAACCTTTTGATTAACAGCCGAACGCGCTAGCCAATTGCGTCACAGAAGTAGTCGTGCTCCACTCTCACCACCATCAGAACATTTCTCCAAAGCTATCAGCGCAAAGAAAAAAAAGAGACACACCGCTCTCGGGAGGGCTCGAACCTCCAACCTTTTGATTAACAGCCGAACGCGCTAGCCAATTGCGTCACAGAAGTAGTCGTGCTCCACTCTCACCACCATCAGAACATTTCTCCAAAGCTATCAGCGCAAAGAAAAAAAAGAGACACACCGCTCTCGGAGGGCTCGAACCTCCAACCTTTTGATTAACAGCCGAACGCGCTAGCCAATTGCGTCACAGAAGTAGTCGTGCTCCACTCTCACCACCATCAGAACATTTCTCCAAAGCTATCAGCGCAAAGAAAAAAAAGAGACACACCGCTCTCGGGAGGGCTCGAACCTCCAACCTTTTGATTAACAGCCGAACGCGCTAGCCAATTGCGTCACAGAAGTAGTCGTGCTCCACTCTCACCACCATCAGAACATTTCTCCAAAGCTATCAGCGCAAAGAAAAAAAAGAGACACACCGCTCTCGCGAGGGCTCGAACCTCCAACCTTTTGATTAACAGCCGAACGCGCTAGCCAATTGCGTCACAGAAGTAGTCGTGCTCCACTCTCACCACCATCAGAACATTTCTCCAAAGCTATCAGCGCAAAGAAAAAAAGAGACACACCGCTCTCGGGAGGGCTCGAACCTCCAACCTTTTGATTAACAGCCGAACGCGCTAGCCAATTGCGTCACGGAAGTAGTCGTGCTCCACTCTCACCACCATCAGAACATTTCTCCAAAGCTATCAGCGCAAAGAAAAAAAAGAGACACACCGCTCTCGCGAGGGCTCGAACCTCCAACCTTTTGATTAACAGCCGAACGCGCTAGCCAATTGCGTCACGGAAGTAGTCGTGCTCCACTCTCACCACCATCAGAACATTTCTCCAAAGCTATCAGCGCAAAGAAAAAAAAGAGACACACCGCTCTCGGGAGGGCTCGAACCTCCAACCTTTTGATTAACAGCCGAACGCGCTAGCCAATTGCGTCACAGAAGTAGTCGTGCTCCACTCTCACCACCATCAGAACATTTCTCCAAAGCTATCAGCGCAAAGAAAAAAAAGAGACACACCGCTCTCGGGAGGGCTCGAACCTCCAACCTTTTGATTAACAGCCGAACGCGCTAGCCAATTGCGTCACAGAAGTAGTCGTGCTCCACTCTCACCACCATCAGAACATTTCTCCAAAGCTATCAGCGCAAAGAAAAAAAAGAGACACACCGCTCTCGGGAGGGCTCGAACCTCCAACCTTTTGATTAACAGCCGAACGCGCTAGCCAATTGCGTCACAGGAAGTAGTCGTGCTCCACTCTCACCACCGTCAGAACATTTCTCCAAAGCTATCAGCGCAAAGAAAAAAAAGAGACACACCGCTCTCGGGAGGGCTCGAACCTCCAACCTTTTGATTAACAGCCGAACGCGCTAGCCAATTGCGTCACAGGAAGTAGTCGTGCTCCACTCTCACCACCAGTCAGAACATTTCTCCAAAGCTATCAGCGCAAAGAAAAAAAAGAGACACACCGCTCTCGGGAGGGCTCGAACCTCCAACCTTTTGATTAACAGCCGAACGCGCTAGCCAATTGCGTCACGGAAGTAGTCGTGCTCCACTCTCACCACCATCAGAACATTTCTCCAAAGCTATCAGCGCAAAGAAAAAAAAGAGACACACCGCTCTCGGGAGGGCTCGAACCTCCAACCTTTTGATTAACAGCCGAACGCGCTAGCCAATTGCGTCACAGAAGTAGTCGTGCTCCACTCTCACCACCATCAGAACATTTCTCCAAAGCTATCAGCGCAAAGAAAAAAAAGAGACACACCGCTCTCGGGAGGGCTCGAACCTCCAACCTTTTGATTAACAGCCGAACGCGCTAGCCAATTGCGTCACGGAAGTAGTCGTGCTCCACTCTCACCACCATCAGAACATTTCTCCAAAGCTATCAGCGCAAAGAAAAAAAAGAGACACACCGCTCTCGGGAGGGCTCGAACCTCCAACCTTTTGATTAACAGCCGAACGCGCTAGCCAATTGCGTCACAGAAGTAGTCGTGCTCCACTCTCACCACCATCAGAACATTTCTCCAAAGCTATCAGCGCAAAGAAAAAAAAGAGACACACCGCTCTCGGGAGGGCTCGAACCTCCAACCTTTTGATTAACAGCCGAACGCGCTAGCCAATTGCGTCACAGAAGTAGTCGTGCTCCACTCTCACCACCATCAGAACATTTCTCCAAAGCTATCAGCGCAAAGAAAAAAAAGAGACACACCGCTCTCGGGAGGGCTCGAACCTCCAACCTTTTGATTAACAGCCGAACGCGCTAGCCAATTGCGTCACGGAAGTAGTCGTGCTCCACTCTCACCACCATCAGAACATTTCTCCAAAGCTATCAGCGCAAAGAAAAAAAGAGACACACCGCTCTCGCGAGGGCTCGAACCTCCAACCTTTTGATTAACAGCCGAACGCGCTAGCCAATTGCGTCACAGAAGTAGTCGTGCTCCACTCTCACCACCATCAGAACATTTCTCCAAAGCTATCAGCGCAAAGAAAAAAAAGAGACACACCGCTCTCGGGAGGGCTCGAACCTCCAACCTTTTGATTAACAGCCGAACGCGCTAGCCAATTGCGTCACAGAAGTAGTCGTGCTCCACTCTCACCACCATCAGAACATTTCTCCAAAGCTATCAGCGCAAAGAAAAAAAAGAGACACACCGCTCTCGGGAGGGCTCGAACCTCCAACCTTTTGATTAACAGCCGAACGCGCTAGCCAATTGCGTCACAGAAGTAGTCGTGCTCCACTCTCACCACCATCAGAACATTTCTCCAAAGCTATCAGCGCAAAGAAAAAAAAGAGACACACCGCTCTCGGGAGGGCTCGAACCTCCAACCTTTTGATTAACAGCCGAACGCGCTAGCCAATTGCGTCACAGGAAGTAGTCGTGCTCCACTCTCACCACCATCAGAACATTTCTCCAAAGCTATCAGCGCAAAGAAAAAAAAGAGACACACCGCTCTCGGGAGGGCTCGAACCTCCAACCTTTTGATTAACAGCCGAACGCGCTAGCCAATTGCGTCACAGAAGTAGTCGTGCTCCACTCTCACCACCATCAGAACATTTCTCCAAAGCTATCAGCGCAAAGAAAAAAAGAGACACACCGCTCTCGGGAGGGCTCGAACCTCCAACCTTTTGATTAACAGCCGAACGCGCTAGCCAATTGCGTCACAGAAGTAGTCGTGCTCCACTCTCACCACCATCAGAACATTTCTCCAAAGCTATCAGCGCAAAGAAAAAAAAGAGACACACCGCTCTCGGGAGGGCTCGAACCTCCAACCTTTTGATTAACAGCCGAACGCGCTAGCCAATTGCGTCACAGGAAGTAGTCGTGCTCCACTCTCACCACCGTCAGAACATTTCTCCAAAGCTATCAGCGCAAAGAAAAAAAAAGACACACCGCTCTCGGGAGGGCTCGAACCTCCAACCTTTTGATTAACAGCCGAACGCGCTAGCCAATTGCGTCACGGAAGTAGTCGTGCTCCACTCTCACCACCATCAGAACATTTCTCCAAAGCTATCAGCGCAAAGAAAAAAAGAGACACACCGCTCTCGGGAGGGCTCGAACCTCCAACCTTTTGATTAACAGCCGAACGCGCTAGCCAATTGCGTCACGGAAGTAGTCGTGCTCCACTCTCACCACCATCAGAACATTTCTCCAAAGCTATCAGCGCAAAGAAAAAAAAGAGACACACCGCTCTCGGGAGGGCTCGAACCTCCAACCTTTTGATTAACAGCCGAACGCGCTAGCCAATTGCGTCACGGAAGTAGTCGTGCTCCACTCTCACCACCATCAGAACATTTCTCCAAAGCTATCAGCGCAAAGAAAAAAAGAGACACACCGCTCTCGGGAGGGCTCGAACCTCCAACCTTTTGATTAACAGCCGAACGCGCTAGCCAATTGCGTCACAGAAGTAGTCGTGCTCCACTCTCACCACCATCAGAACATTTCTCCAAAGCTATCAGCGCAAAGAAAAAAAGAGACACACCGCTCTCGGGAGGGCTCGAACCTCCAACCTTTTGATTAACAGCCGAACGCGCTAGCCAATTGCGTCACAGAAGTAGTCGTGCTCCACTCTCACCACCATCAGAACATTTCTCCAAAGCTATCAGCGCAAAGAAAAAAAAGAGACACACCGCTCTCGCGAGGGCTCGAACCTCCAACCTTTTGATTAACAGCCGAACGCGCTAGCCAATTGCGTCACAGAAGTAGTCGTGCTCCACTCTCACCACCATCAGAACATTTCTCCAAAGCTATCAGCGCAAAGAAAAAAAAGAGACACACCGCTCTCGGGAGGGCTCGAACCTCCAACCTTTTGATTAACAGCCGAACGCGCTAGCCAATTGCGTCACAGAAGTAGTCGTGCTCCACTCTCACCACCATCAGAACATTTCTCCAAAGCTATCAGCGCAAAGAAAAAAAAGAGACACACCGCTCTCGGGAGGGCTCGAACCTCCAACCTTTTGATTAACAGCCGAACGCGCTAGCCAATTGCGTCACAGAAGTAGTCGTGCTCCACTCTCACCACCATCAGAACATTTCTCCAAAGCTATCAGCGCAAAGAAAAAAAAGAGACACACCGCTCTCGGGAGGGCTCGAACCTCCAACCTTTTGATTAACAGCCGAACGCGCTAGCCAATTGCGTCACAGAAGTAGTCGTGCTCCACTCTCACCACCATCAGAACATTTCTCCAAAGCTATCAGCGCAAAGAAAAAAAAGAGACACACCGCTCTCGGGAGGGCTCGAACCTCCAACCTTTTGATTAACAGCCGAACGCGCTAGCCAATTGCGTCACAGGAAGTAGTCGTGCTCCACTCTCACCACCATCAGAACATTTCTCCAAAGCTATCAGCGCAAAGAAAAAAAGAGACACACCGCTCTCGGGAGGGCTCGAACCTCCAACCTTTTGATTAACAGCCGAACGCGCTAGCCAATTGCGTCACGGAAGTAGTCGTGCTCCACTCTCACCACCATCAGAACATTTCTCCAAAGCTATCAGCGCAAAGAAAAAAAAGAGACACACCGCTCTCGCGAGGGCTCGAACCTCCAACCTTTTGATTAACAGCCGAACGCGCTAGCCAATTGCGTCACGGAAGTAGTCGTGCTCCACTCTCACCACCATCAGAACATTTCTCCAAAGCTATCAGCGCAAAGAAAAAAAAGAGACACACCGCTCTCGGAGGGCTCGAACCTCCAACCTTTTGATTAACAGCCGAACGCGCTAGCCAATTGCGTCACAGGAAGTAGTCGTGCTCCACTCTCACCACCATCAGAACATTTCTCCAAAGCTATCAGCGCAAAGAAAAAAAGAGACACACCGCTCTCGGGAGGGCTCGAACCTCCAACCTTTTGATTAACAGCCGAACGCGCTAGCCAATTGCGTCACAGAAGTAGTCGTGCTCCACTCTCACCACCATCAGAACATTTCTCCAAAGCTATCAGCGCAAAGAAAAAAAAGAGACACACCGCTCTCGGGAGGGCTCGAACCTCCAACCTTTTGATTAACAGCCGAACGCGCTAGCCAATTGCGTCACAGGAAGTAGTCGTGCTCCACTCTCACCACCATCAGAACATTTCTCCAAAGCTATCAGCGCAAAGAAAAAAAAGAGACACACCGCTCTCGGGAGGGCTCGAACCTCCAACCTTTTGATTAACAGCCGAACGCGCTAGCCAATTGCGTCACAGAAGTAGTCGTGCTCCACTCTCACCACCATCAGAACATTTCTCCAAAGCTATCAGCGCAAAGAAAAAAAAGAGACACACCGCTCTCGGGAGGGCTCGAACCTCCAACCTTTTGATTAACAGCCGAACGCGCTAGCCAATTGCGTCACGAAGTAGTCGTGCTCCACTCTCACCACCATCAGAACATTTCTCCAAAGCTATCAGCGCAAAGAAAAAAAAGAGACACACCGCTCTCGCGAGGGCTCGAACCTCCAACCTTTTGATTAACAGCCGAACGCGCTAGCCAATTGCGTCACAGAAGTAGTCGTGCTCCACTCTCACCACCATCAGAACATTTCTCCAAAGCTATCAGCGCAAAGAAAAAAAAGAGACACACCGCTCTCGGGAGGGCTCGAACCTCCAACCTTTTGATTAACAGCCGAACGCGCTAGCCAATTGCGTCACAGAAGTAGTCGTGCTCCACTCTCACCACCATCAGAACATTTCTCCAAAGCTATCAGCGCAAAGAAAAAAAAGAGACACACCGCTCTCGGGAGGGCTCGAACCTCCAACCTTTTGATTAACAGCCGAACGCGCTAGCCAATTGCGTCACGGAAGTAGTCGTGCTCCACTCTCACCACCATCAGAACATTTCTCCAAAGCTATCAGCGCAAAGAAAAAAAGAGACACACCGCTCTCGGGAGGGCTCGAACCTCCAACCTTTTGATTAACAGCCGAACGCGCTAGCCAATTGCGTCACAGGAAGTAGTCGTGCTCCACTCTCACCACCATCAGAACATTTCTCCAAAGCTATCAGCGCAAAGAAAAAAAAGAGACACACCGCTCTCGGGAGGGCTCGAACCTCCAACCTTTTGATTAACAGCCGAACGCGCTAGCCAATTGCGTCACAGAAGTAGTCGTGCTCCACTCTCACCACCATCAGAACATTTCTCCAAAGCTATCAGCGCAAAGAAAAAAAAGAGACACACCGCTCTCGGGAGGGCTCGAACCTCCAACCTTTTGATTAACAGCCGAACGCGCTAGCCAATTGCGTCACAGAAGTAGTCGTGCTCCACTCTCACCACCATCAGAACATTTCTCCAAAGCTATCAGCGCAAAGAAAAAAAAGAGACACACCGCTCTCGGGAGGGCTCGAACCTCCAACCTTTTGATTAACAGCCGAACGCGCTAGCCAATTGCGTCACAGAAGTAGTCGTGCTCCACTCTCACCACCATCAGAACATTTCTCCAAAGCTATCAGCGCAAAGAAAAAAAAGAGACACACCGCTCTCGGGAGGGCTCGAACCTCCAACCTTTTGATTAACAGCCGAACGCGCTAGCCAATTGCGTCACAGGAAGTAGTCGTGCTCCACTCTCACCACCATCAGAACATTTCTCCAAAGCTATCAGCGCAAAGAAAAAAAAGAGACACACCGCTCTCGGGAGGGCTCGAACCTCCAACCTTTTGATTAACAGCCGAACGCGCTAGCCAATTGCGTCACGGAAGTAGTCGTGCTCCACTCTCACCACCATCAGAACATTTCTCCAAAGCTATCAGCGCAAAGAAAAAAAAGAGACACACCGCTCTCGGGAGGGCTCGAACCTCCAACCTTTTGATTAACAGCCGAACGCGCTAGCCAATTGCGTCACAGGAAGTAGTCGTGCTCCACTCTCACCACCATCAGAACATTTCTCCAAAGCTATCAGCGCAAAGAAAAAAAAGAGACACACCGCTCTCGGGAGGGCTCGAACCTCCAACCTTTTGATTAACAGCCGAACGCGCTAGCCAATTGCGTCACGGAAGTAGTCGTGCTCCACTCTCACCACCATCAGAACATTTCTCCAAAGCTATCAGCGCAAAGAAAAAAAGAGACACACCGCTCTCGGGAGGGCTCGAACCTCCAACCTTTTGATTAACAGCCGAACGCGCTAGCCAATTGCGTCACAGAAGTAGTCGTGCTCCACTCTCACCACCATCAGAACATTTCTCCAAAGCTATCAGCGCAAAGAAAAAAAAGAGACACACCGCTCTCGGGAGGGCTCGAACCTCCAACCTTTTGATTAACAGCCGAACGCGCTAGCCAATTGCGTCACAGAAGTAGTCGTGCTCCACTCTCACCACCATCAGAACATTTCTCCAAAGCTATCAGCGCAAAGAAAAAAAAGAGACACACCGCTCTCGGGAGGGCTCGAACCTCCAACCTTTTGATTAACAGCCGAACGCGCTAGCCAATTGCGTCACAGAAGTAGTCGTGCTCCACTCTCACCACCATCAGAACATTTCTCCAAAGCTATCAGCGCAAAGAAAAAAAGAGACACACCGCTCTCGGGAGGGCTCGAACCTCCAACCTTTTGATTAACAGCCGAACGCGCTAGCCAATTGCGTCACGAAGTAGTCGTGCTCCACTCTCACCACCAGTCAGAACATTTCTCCAAAGCTATCAGCGCAAAGAAAAAAAAGAGACACACCGCTCTCGGGAGGGCTCGAACCTCCAACCTTTTGATTAACAGCCGAACGCGCTAGCCAATTGCGTCACAGGAAGTAGTCGTGCTCCACTCTCACCACCATCAGAACATTTCTCCAAAGCTATCAGCGCAAAGAAAAAAAGAGACACACCGCTCTCGGGAGGGCTCGAACCTCCAACCTTTTGATTAACAGCCGAACGCGCTAGCCAATTGCGTCACGGAAGTAGTCGTGCTCCACTCTCACCACCATCAGAACATTTCTCCAAAGCTATCAGCGCAAAGAAAAAAAGAGACACACCGCTCTCGGGAGGGCTCGAACCTCCAACCTTTTGATTAACAGCCGAACGCGCTAGCCAATTGCGTCACAGAAGTAGTCGTGCTCCACTCTCACCACCATCAGAACATTTCTCCAAAGCTATCAGCGCAAAGAAAAAAAAGAGACACACCGCTCTCGGGAGGGCTCGAACCTCCAACCTTTTGATTAACAGCCGAACGCGCTAGCCAATTGCGTCACAGAAGTAGTCGTGCTCCACTCTCACCACCATCAGAACATTTCTCCAAAGCTATCAGCGCAAAGAAAAAAAAGAGACACACCGCTCTCGGGAGGGCTCGAACCTCCAACCTTTTGATTAACAGCCGAACGCGCTAGCCAATTGCGTCACGGAAGTAGTCGTGCTCCACTCTCACCACCATCAGAACATTTCTCCAAAGCTATCAGCGCAAAGAAAAAAAAGAGACACACCGCTCTCGGAGGGCTCGAACCTCCAACCTTTTGATTAACAGCCGAACGCGCTAGCCAATTGCGTCACGGAAGTAGTCGTGCTCCACTCTCACCACCATCAGAACATTTCTCCAAAGCTATCAGCGCAAAGAAAAAAAAGAGACACACCGCTCTCGGAGGGCTCGAACCTCCAACCTTTTGATTAACAGCCGAACGCGCTAGCCAATTGCGTCACAGAAGTAGTCGTGCTCCACTCTCACCACCATCAGAACATTTCTCCAAAGCTATCAGCGCAAAGAAAAAAAGAGACACACCGCTCTCGGGAGGGCTCGAACCTCCAACCTTTTGATTAACAGCCGAACGCGCTAGCCAATTGCGTCACAGAAGTAGTCGTGCTCCACTCTCACCACCATCAGAACATTTCTCCAAAGCTATCAGCGCAAAGAAAAAAAAGAGACACACCGCTCTCGGGAGGGCTCGAACCTCCAACCTTTTGATTAACAGCCGAACGCGCTAGCCAATTGCGTCACGGAAGTAGTCGTGCTCCACTCTCACCACCATCAGAACATTTCTCCAAAGCTATCAGCGCAAAGAAAAAAAAGAGACACACCGCTCTCGGGAGGGCTCGAACCTCCAACCTTTTGATTAACAGCCGAACGCGCTAGCCAATTGCGTCACAGAAGTAGTCGTGCTCCACTCTCACCACCATCAGAACATTTCTCCAAAGCTATCAGCGCAAAGAAAAAAAAGAGACACACCGCTCTCGGAGGGCTCGAACCTCCAACCTTTTGATTAACAGCCGAACGCGCTAGCCAATTGCGTCACAGAAGTAGTCGTGCTCCACTCTCACCACCATCAGAACATTTCTCCAAAGCTATCAGCGCAAAGAAAAAAAAGAGACACACCGCTCTCGGGAGGGCTCGAACCTCCAACCTTTTGATTAACAGCCGAACGCGCTAGCCAATTGCGTCACAGAAGTAGTCGTGCTCCACTCTCACCACCATCAGAACATTTCTCCAAAGCTATCAGCGCAAAGAAAAAAAAGAGACACACCGCTCTCGCGAGGGCTCGAACCTCCAACCTTTTGATTAACAGCCGAACGCGCTAGCCAATTGCGTCACAGAAGTAGTCGTGCTCCACTCTCACCACCAGTCAGAACATTTCTCCAAAGCTATCAGCGCAAAGAAAAAAAGAGACACACCGCTCTCGGGAGGGCTCGAACCTCCAACCTTTTGATTAACAGCCGAACGCGCTAGCCAATTGCGTCACAGAAGTAGTCGTGCTCCACTCTCACCACCATCAGAACATTTCTCCAAAGCTATCAGCGCAAAGAAAAAAAGAGACACACCGCTCTCGGGAGGGCTCGAACCTCCAACCTTTTGATTAACAGCCGAACGCGCTAGCCAATTGCGTCACAGAAGTAGTCGTGCTCCACTCTCACCACCATCAGAACATTTCTCCAAAGCTATCAGCGCAAAGAAAAAAAAGAGACACACCGCTCTCGCGAGGGCTCGAACCTCCAACCTTTTGATTAACAGCCGAACGCGCTAGCCAATTGCGTCACAGAAGTAGTCGTGCTCCACTCTCACCACCATCAGAACATTTCTCCAAAGCTATCAGCGCAAAGAAAAAAAAGAGACACACCGCTCTCGGGAGGGCTCGAACCTCCAACCTTTTGATTAACAGCCGAACGCGCTAGCCAATTGCGTCACAGAAGTAGTCGTGCTCCACTCTCACCACCATCAGAACATTTCTCCAAAGCTATCAGCGCAAAGAAAAAAAAGAGACACACCGCTCTCGGGAGGGCTCGAACCTCCAACCTTTTGATTAACAGCCGAACGCGCTAGCCAATTGCGTCACGGAAGTAGTCGTGCTCCACTCTCACCACCATCAGAACATTTCTCCAAAGCTATCAGCGCAAAGAAAAAAAAGAGACACACCGCTCTCGGGAGGGCTCGAACCTCCAACCTTTTGATTAACAGCCGAACGCGCTAGCCAATTGCGTCACAGAAGTAGTCGTGCTCCACTCTCACCACCATCAGAACATTTCTCCAAAGCTATCAGCGCAAAGAAAAAAAGAGACACACCGCTCTCGCGAGGGCTCGAACCTCCAACCTTTTGATTAACAGCCGAACGCGCTAGCCAATTGCGTCACGGAAGTAGTCGTGCTCCACTCTCACCACCATCAGAACATTTCTCCAAAGCTATCAGCGCAAAGAAAAAAAGAGACACACCGCTCTCGGGAGGGCTCGAACCTCCAACCTTTTGATTAACAGCCGAACGCGCTAGCCAATTGCGTCACGGAAGTAGTCGTGCTCCACTCTCACCACCATCAGAACATTTCTCCAAAGCTATCAGCGCAAAGAAAAAAAGAGACACACCGCTCTCGGAGGGCTCGAACCTCCAACCTTTTGATTAACAGCCGAACGCGCTAGCCAATTGCGTCACAGAAGTAGTCGTGCTCCACTCTCACCACCATCAGAACATTTCTCCAAAGCTATCAGCGCAAAGAAAAAAAGAGACACACCGCTCTCGGGAGGGCTCGAACCTCCAACCTTTTGATTAACAGCCGAACGCGCTAGCCAATTGCGTCACAGAAGTAGTCGTGCTCCACTCTCACCACCATCAGAACATTTTCTCCAAAGCTATCAGCGCAAAGAAAAAAAAGAGACACACCGCTCTCGCGAGGGCTCGAACCTCCAACCTTTTGATTAACAGCCGAACGCGCTAGCCAATTGCGTCACGGAAGTAGTCGTGCTCCACTCTCACCACCATCAGAACATTTCTCCAAAGCTATCAGCGCAAAGAAAAAAAGATACACACCGCTCTCGCGGAGGGCTCGAACCTCCAACCTTTTGATTAACAGCCGAACGCGCTAGCCAATTGCGTCACAGAAGTAGTCGTGCTCCACTCTCACCACCATCAGAACATTTCTCCAAAGCTATCAGCGCAAAGAAAAAAAAGAGACACACGCTCTCGGGAGGGCTCGAACCTCCAACCTTTTGATTAACAGCCGAACGCGCTAGCCAATTGCGTCACAGAAGTAGTCGTGCTCCACTCTCACCACCATCAGAACATTTCTCCAAAGCTATCAGCGCAAAGAAAAAAAAGAGACACACCGCTCTCGGAGGGCTCGAACCTCCAACCTTTTGATTAACAGCCGAACGCGCTAGCCAATTGCGTCACGGAAGTAGTCGTGCTCCACTCTCACCACCATCAGAACATTTCTCCAAAGCTATCAGCGCAAAGAAAAAAAGAGACACACCGCTCTCGCGAGGGCTCGAACCTCCAACCTTTTGATTAACAGCCGAACGCGCTAGCCAATTGCGTCACAGAAGTAGTCGTGCTCCACTCTCACCACCATCAGAACATTTCTCCAAAGCTATCAGCGCAAAGAAAAAAAGAGACACACCGCTCTCGGGAGGGCTCGAACCTCCAACCTTTTGATTAACAGCCGAACGCGCTAGCCAATTGCGTCACAGAAGTAGTCGTGCTCCACTCTCACCACCATCAGAACATTTCTCCAAAGCTATCAGCGCAAAGAAAAAAAAGAGACACACCGCTCTCGGGAGGGCTCGAACCTCCAACCTTTTGATTAACAGCCGAACGCGCTAGCCAATTGCGTCACAGAAGTAGTCGTGCTCCACTCTCACCACCATCAGAACATTTCTCCAAAGCTATCAGCGCAAAGAAAAAAAGAGACACACCGCTCTCGGGAGGGCTCGAACCTCCAACCTTTTGATTAACAGCCGAACGCGCTAGCCAATTGCGTCACGAAGTAGTCGTGCTCCACTCTCACCACCATCAGAACATTTCTCCAAAGCTATCAGCGCAAAGAAAAAAAGAGACACACGCTCTCGGGAGGGCTCGAACCTCCAACCTTTTGATTAACAGCCGAACGCGCTAGCCAATTGCGTCACGAAGTAGTCGTGCTCCACTCTCACCACCATCAGAACATTTCTCCTAAAGCTATCAGCGCAAAGAAAAAAAAGAGACACACCGCTCTCGGAGGGCTCGAACCTCCAACCTTTTGATTAACAGCCGAACGCGCTAGCCAATTGCGTCACAGAAGTAGTCGTGTCCACTCTCACCACCATCAGAACATTTCTCCAAAGCTATCAGCGCAAAGAAAAAAAAGAGACACACCGCTCTCGCGAGGGCTCGAACCTCCAACCTTTGATTAACAGCCGAACGCGCTAGCCAATTGCGTCACAGAAGTAGTCGTGCTCACTCTCACCACCATCAGAACATTTCTCCAAAGCTATCAGCGCAAAGAAAAAAAAGAGACACACCGCTCTCGGAGGGCTCGAACCTCCAACCTTTTGATTAACAGCCGAACGCGCTAGCCAATTGCGTCACAGAAGTAGTCGTGCTCCACTCTCACCACCGTCAGAACATTTCTCCAAAGCTATCAGCGCAAAGAAAAAAAAGAGACACACCGCTCTCGGGAGGGCTCGAACCTCCAACCTTTTGATTAACAGCCGAACGCGCTAGCCAATTGCGTCACAGAAGTAGTCGTGCTCCACTCTCACCACCATCAGAACATTTCTCCAAAGCTATCAGCGCAAAGAAAAAAAGAGGCACACCGCTCTCGCGAGGGCTCGAACCTCCAACCTTTTGATTAACAGCCGAACGCGCTAGCCAATTGCGTCACAGAAGTAGTCGTGCTCCACTCTCACCACCAGTCTAGAACATTCTCCAAAGCTATCAGCGCAAAGAAAAAAAGCGACACACGCTCTCGGGAGGGCTCGAACCTCCAACCTTTTGATTAACAGCCGAACGCGCTAGCCAATTGCGTCAAGAAGTAGTCGTGCTCCACTCTCACCACCATCAGAACATTTCTCCAAAGCTATCAGCGCAAAGAAAAAAAAAGAGACAAACCGCTCTCGGGAGGGCTCGAAACCTCAACCTTTTGATTAACAGCCGAACGCGCTAGCCAATTGCGTCACAGAAGTAGTTCGTGCTCCACTCTCACCACCGTCAGAACATTTCTCCAAAGCTATCAGCGCAAGAAAAAAAAAGAGACACACCGACTCTCGGAGGGCTCGAACCACAACCTTTGATTAACAGCCGAACGCGTAGCCAATTGCGTCACAGAAGTAGTCGTGCTCACTCTCACCACCATCAGACATTTCTCCAAAGATATCTAGCGCAAAGAAAAAAAAGAGGACACACCGCTCTCGGGAGGGCTCGAACCTCCAACCTTTTGATTACAGCCGAAACGCGCTAGCCAATTGCGTCACAGAAGTAGTCGTGCTCCACTCTCACCACCATCAGAACATTTCTCCAAAGCTATCAGCGCAAAGAAAAAAAAAGAGACACACCGCTCTCGGAGGGGCTCGAACCTCCAACCTTTTGATTAACAGCCCGAACGCGCTAGCCAATTGCGTCACGGAGAGTAGTCGTGCTCCACTCTCACCACCATTCAGAACATTTTCTCAAAGATATCAGCGCAAAGAAAAAAAGAGCACACCGCTCTCGGAGGGCTCGAACCTCCAACCTTTTGATTAACAGCCGAACCGAACGCTAGCCAATTGCGTCACGGAAGTAGTCGTGCTCCACTCTCACCACCGTCAGAACATTTTCTCCAAAGCTATCAGCGCCAAAGAAAAAAAAGAGAACACCGCTCTCGGGAGGGCTCGAACCTCCAACCTTTTGATTAACAGCCGAACGCGCTAGCCAATTGCGTCACGGAGACAGTCGCGCTCCACTCTCACCACCGTCAGAACATTCTCCAAAGCTATCAGCGCAAAGAAAAAAGAGACACACCTCTCGGGAGGGCTCGAACCTCCTACCTTTTCGTTAACAGCCCAACGCACTAGCCAATTTCGTCACGGAGGTAGTCGTGCTGCACTCTCACCACCATCAGAACATTTTTCCAAAGCTGTCACCGCAAAGAAAAAAAAGAGACATACCGCTCTCGGGAGGGGTCGAACCTCCAACCTTTTGGTTAACAGCCGAACGCGCTAGCTAATTGCGTCACGGAGGTTGTCGTGCTCCACTCTCACCACCATCAGAACATTTTTCCAAAGGTATCAGCGCAGAGAAAAAAAGAGACACACCACTTATGGGAGGGTTCGAACCTCCAACTATTTCGTGAACAGCCCAACGCTCCAGCCAATTGCGTCACGGAGGTAGTCGTGCTGCACTCTCACCACCATCAGAACATTTTTCCAAAGCTGTCAGCGCAA
>NW_023608744.1:0-26949 GCF_013339725.1 Rhipicephalus microplus | reverse complement strand
CCCCGGGTGGGCTCGACCTCGATCCTTTCTGTTAACAGCCGATCGCGCTAGCCAATTGCGCACCGAGACAGTCGTGCTCCACCTCACCACCATCAACATATCTTCAAGTATCAGCCAAAGAAAAAAGCGCCGCACCACCACCGGGTGGGCTCGAACCTCCACCTTTCGGTTAACAGTCGATCGCGCTAGCCCATTGCGCCACGGAGACAGTCCTGCATCACTCTCACCACATCAGAACATATCTTCAAAGCTATCAGACCATAGAAAAAAAGCCCGCACCACCACCGGGGGGCTCGAAACTCAACCGTTCGGTTAACGCCGAACGCGCTAGCCAATTGCGCCACGGAGACAGTCCTGCACAACTCTAGCCAACAACGAACATATCTTAAAGCTATCAGCCAAAGAAAAAAAGCAACACGCCACTCTCGGGAGGGCTCGAACCTCCAACCTTTCAGTTAACAGCCGATTGCGCTAGCCAATTGCGCCACGGAGGACAGTCGTGCTCCAACTCTCACCCCCATCAGAACATTTCTTGAGAGCTATCAGCCAAGGAAAAAAAAAGCGCCGCACCACCACCGGGTGGGCTCGAACCTCCAACCTTTTGGTTAACAGCCGATCGCGCTAGCCAAATTGCGCCACGGAGAGAGCCGTGCTCCACTCTCACCACCAGAGAACATATCTTCAAGCTATCAGCCCAAAAAAAAAAGCACGCACCACCACCGGGTGGGCTCGAACCTCCAACTTTCGGTTAACAGCATTAGCGCTAGACAATTGCGCCACGGAGACAGTCGTGCTCCCACTCTCGCCACCATCAGAACATATCTTCAAAGCTATGAGCGCAAAAAAGAACACACCACTCCCGGGAGGGTCGAATCTCCAACCTTTCGGTAACAGCCGATCGCACTAGCCAATTGTGCCATGGGACGTCGTGCTCCACTCTCACCAACTCCCTGAGGTTTCGCTTCTGTTTGCGAGCTCACACCATCAGCCACGTAGGTAAGTCTGCGCTCATTAACTTGACTCAACAGACGTAGCCGTTTTTAATAAGATGTTATAAATTTTCTCAAACTCGTCTCTTGAACCGATCAAGTTTTTGCGTTAGGTCGTGACGTAAGTCTTCAGCTGCCTTTTGGACTCGCCATGGGTGGGACGCCTTCCGTGTGTCCCAAAGAGGAATAGTGGCAGTCTACTGAGTGCAGGCGCGACCGGAAACGCGAAGTGCGCGTCCCCGTCAAGCCAACGCCACCGACGATGAGCGGAGAAAGTAAGTCAAACCAAACGCCCCCATGGCACGGCTCCCGGCAGCAATGCTTTCCTGACTTCGCAGCTCTTCCCTTTTCATTAACAGTTGGAAGATCTCTAGCCTTTTCTTCTAATTTTTATACATATTTTTCTATCTACATACTCCATAGCTCATTTTTCCTTATGCCCTCCCCGTGGTGCATAGTGGACTCTGAGTAGGTGAATACACGCTGGCTAATAACACTGTTTTGCCGGGCAGCATCATGACATGGGCAGCAGAAATTAGACAATTTAATTGCGAAGCATTTCTTAGCAAACTTCGGTGAGTTTGAGCGTATCTATCTATCTATCTATCTATCTATCTATCTATCTATCTATCTATCTATCTATCTATCTATCTATCTACCTATCTATCTATCTATATCATATCTATCTATCTATCTATCTATCTATCACGCCGCCTAGGAATTTTAACTCTCCTGGCCGTTTCAGTAACGGTATCAATACTAAACTTGGTATGGCATAACATGACTGTATGAAAAACATATTTGACTAGTCATAACATGAAAATCATGTTGTATGTCATGAATGTTATGATTTACATTTCGTGGTCTTGTTGCTCTTGCGGTGTTCTCGTTCACATGACATGTTGCAAAACTTGTACGGTGTGACATGACTGCATGGCAAACACAAGCGACAGACCCTAACATGAAATCATGGTATGCGTGTCATCTAACAACATGACTACGTTACACGCTCATGATGCACTCGCAGCCGTTTCGCTAGCGTCACATATACCAAATGGGTATTATGGTTGGTATTACGGTACGTGAATTAATGACGAAGGTATAATACTGGTGCAAACATGATAAACATGAGATTCGTGTCATGTAACAACATGACTAAATGCTACGCTTATGATGCACTCCCGGCCGTTTGTTAGCTTCTCATGTACCAAACTCGGTATACGCGACGCGAACGAACGACATAGGTATATGACACATCCAAACATGATAATCATGACATGCGTGTCATGTAACAACATGACTACATGCCACACTCACGATGCGCTCGCGGACATTTCACTAGCTTCAGATAAACCAAATTTTGTATTACGTGACGTCAATAGATGACGATGGTATGTGACTGCTGCAAGCATGATAATCATGAGAGGCGTGTCATGTGAGAACATGACAACATACCACTCTTAAGGCGCGAATACATTTCGACATGACGCGGTTTGCGTGCACGCCGGCGTTCATTTCATCGCGTCACACCCGCGTTACCTCGCTAAGCGCCGGTCTTGCCATATACTCGCAGGTGCATGGCACGCTGCGTTGCTTTGACGCAGGCGCGTTTCAGTGCTCCAGCGTCCCTTCATCTCAAAATAGGAAGACGAAGTGTTGCTTAGGTAGCGCATTGCTGCAAAATACAGCATGTCGCATTTGTGCTGGTGGCCGTCGGGCCGTGCCGACGGACGCTGGTCGCCTGGCGTCAGATTATATTGCTGGCGTTAGGCTAACGTAGCGTCGCTGTGCCCAGCGTGCTTGAGCGTCAAAGCTATATTGGAGTATAATGGACTCTTCCTGAAGCACTCGTGGCCGTTTTGCTAACACGACATATAAAATTTGGTGTAACTTGACGTCAATGGATGACAAAATATAGGACTGGTGCAAACATGATAATCCTGACACGCCCGTCATGTAGGAACATGACAACATTACACGCTCATAGCGTGCTCGTGGCCGCTTTGCTAGCTCCACGTATACTAAATTTGGTATCACGTGACGTGAGTAGATGACGAAGGTAAACGACATCTAAACATGATAATCATGACACGAAAGTAATGTACGGCATCATTTACTCCCACCTCTTAACATTGTGCTTATTTTGAACTAACATCATTATTTCTCATTCGTGCTTCGTGTATCATCGATTCCCATGCACTTGGGATCTGCCAAGTTTTTTCTTACGCCCTCCCCGTGGTGCAGAGTGGGCCCTGAGCAGGTGAATACACGCTGGCTAATGACTCTGTTTAGCCCGGCTCCCTCACGGGCAGAAGAAATTAGACTATAGATTCGAATCATTTCTTAGCGAACTTCGGTGACTTTGAGCATATCATCTATCTATCTATCTATCTATCTATCTATATCTATCTATCTATCTATCTATCTATCTATCTATCTATCTATCTATCTATCTTATATCTATCTATCTTCTATCTATCTATCTATCTATCTATCTATCTATCCGCCTACGACTTTAAGCTCTCCTTGCTGTATGGATAATGGCATCGATACCGAACTTGGTGAAGCATAACACGACTGTATGGCGAACATATTTGACTAGTGATAACAAGAAAATGATGACATGTATGTCATGAATGTCATGATTTACATTTCATGGTCTTGTTGCTCTTGCGGCGGTTTCATTTCCATGACATGTTGCAAAACAGGTATGGTATGACATGGTTGCATGGCGAACCACCTAACATACAAATCATGACATTTGTGCCATGTAACAACATGCCATGATCATGATGCGCTTGCGCCCGTTTCGTTAGCGTCACATATATGAAATTTGATATTACGGTACGTAAATGGATGACAAAGGTAGGTGGCTGGTGCAAACATGATAATCATAAGATGCGTGTCATGTAACATAACTACATGCCACGCTCATGATGCCCTCGCGGCCTTTTCGTTAGCGTCACATATACAAAATCCGGTGATACGGTACGTGAATGGATGACATAGGTAAATGACACATCCGAACATGATAATCGGGACATGCGTGTCATGTAACAATATGACTACATCCACTCATGATGCAATCACGGCCGTTTTGCTAGCTTCACATATGTCAATTTGGTATTACGTGACTTCAATGGATGTGTACGTGACCGGTGCGAACATGATCATCATGAGATGCGTGTCATGTGAGAACATGGCTACATGCCACAGTCAAGGCGCCAATACATTTTGACGTGACGCTGTGTGCGTGCTCGCCTGCGTTCATTTGGTCGCGTCACTATGGCTTTTGCCACGCCAGGCGCCGATCCTGCCATATACTCGCAGCCCTTACAAAAACGCTTGAGAGATTCATTGAGGCTAAATTGACTTTTCTCCATAGGATGTACTGTGTTTAAATTAGGCATCTATTGAGTTTTCCTATTGAGTTACACAGGATATTGGCCACCGTGTTTCTATTGAATATCAATTTTTGCGGATGAATTGAGCGTCTTTTGTGCGAGTCAAAAGGAACTATTGACTAGCTAGTGACTTTCTGTACCGAGTGTCAATTGAAACAATTTAGGGGAGTGTATAATCAACCCTTATTGTGTTCGGTGAAAATCATAAATAAGCAAGCGTGTTATGTTATTTTCAAATATTCACGCAAACATTTCTTGAAAATTCGCCACTTGACTATTTTGTTTCAGAAGCGGTACCGAATTAACTGCTATCAGTTCAGTCCTTAAGCGGTTGTTAGAAATAAAATAGGGGGGATTATTGAAAGCTCGCCCCGAGCGAAAATTTCTTGTCGCGTGCGTTATTTCAATAGGAAACACATTCAGTCCCTCAAACAAGGTATAAGCTGGGTGATAATCACGAACTAGGACACGGGTACACAATTCACATGAGTACCACACACGCACGTACACAGTGATGTATGGTGTTCTATAAATTGTTCAATCCAAGAAGCAAAACACAGATGTGTTAGCATCTTGTTTATTTTTACCAAAACGACAATAGAGACGACTAGGATCATTGAGTTAGTGCAGCGCCTGTTTCCGAATCAGTAGGGTGAGGCTTGCCTGTAAGAAACGCAAAAAAGAGAGAAGGCCTTGTTATAAAAATAAAGTATCTAGGAGAGGAGGGCTCAATATTTTAAACCCGACTAAATACACAGTTGAATATTCTAACATCCTACGCCCAATACATTTTTGGTTTTCCTAACTTACGAATAGAACGCATGAAGCCAATGAAAAATGACAAACTTACCAAAATAATCAAGTTAGGTACGTGGTTTGCAGATTCAGCAATCGCAGTGAATGTTGATCACAGATTAAGATGACGGCGTCCATTTCCGTAGTTTGCAGAAAGGAAGCTGCGCTGGAGTCTTGCATCCAAGCGAGGTGTCCATTTTTCCGCTGAAAGGTTGCGATGTTGGGTCTGATGAACAGCCAGGCCGCCGGCCCAAATATCCATGTACCGTAAAAATTGCATCACATACAGCGTAGTAGCTTCTTCACTTTTGAGCAGATAGTCTGCGTAAGTCACGGCACTCACTTTCCCCAAAATAAGGGCAAGAAAAATCAAGTGACAAGCACGAGCCACACGTGTGATTGCGGTGAGCGATTGCGAAGAAAAAAGTGCGGTATGGAGGATAGACAACAAGAGCAAGGCGGCTATCTCAAACTTTCATTTCACACGGGTGTAACTGGCAGCTAATACTGTGAAGCTTGTTTGAGAACTAAGTTTCAAGTTTTCATAACGCAATGGTAAACACTCTACAAATTATTTTTTTCGGTCTACTTTCTTGATCGCCACAGCAAAAGGCTCAGGTGCCTTTTCACCCCTTAAGCGGTCCCCAACACCACGTGCTTCCTCCCTGCACGTGCAACCACCACCATCTAGACTTGCTAAAAAAGAAAGAAGAAAAACCGGTCAGACCGGCGAGATTTCGAACAATGGAGTGCGCATTCCGTAGCCCACTAATCTCCCCCACAAGAGTCAACAGATGAGGAAAAAGGGCCCGACCTTTGAAAGACATGGCGAATCTGCAATCTCTTCGCAGAGAACTGCTACCACGATATGTATTCTCCGTGTGTTTACCATACTTTTATTGAATAAATAATTATATATGTTAAAGTAATATGAAATATAAGAATTATAAAGGCCCCTGGCTCTCAATGCACAAAAGCTGCATCGCTCTAAACAACGAATGAACAATACTTTTGCTAATCCCAGAAGGCAAAATTTTTTTCGCGTCAATGAAAAAAATGCATCTACTACTCTTGACTGCTAAACGCTAGAGTGTATGATATAAATATCCATGCACGCAATTCAAAAACACGTGCGTCGGACAGCTAGTACCTGAAAACATTTGCTAGCATACAGTTTTATGTAATGCACTGCTGCTTCCTGGAGTGCTGCAACTGTATACATGATGCAGGGCCCTAATGACGAATGCATCTTGCAGAAATATACCCGCAATAAAACTGCAGAACACGCACACACACACACACACACACACACACACACACACACACACACACACACACACACACACGTTTTGTGCGTTGGGCCCCCAATATTGATGTAGCTATAGGTGTCTACATCCATCATCACCTATCCCTCATTGAGAGTGATCAGTACTAGGTCAATTAAACGTGTAGTGACGGTGGTTCAGTTTAACGTTTCTTAACGCATGTCATTAAATATGTAGTGACTGCGGTTCAGTTGAACATTTTTAACGCATGTCAATTAAAACAGTAGTGACTGCGGTTCAATTGACCGTTTCTTAATGCATGTCAAATAAAAATGTAAACAGGGAGAGTGAATTGACTTTTTCGTACCGCACTTAATTAAATTTTCGTTGAGTGCACTCATCAGAAGATGCCGTTTAATTGACCATCTATTGAGTCAAAAAGGCGTTGGTTCGTAGTCAATTGAAATTTAAATTCCATTTTTGTAAGGGAGGCGCGCGCCGCACTGTGTGCTTTAACGCATGTGCGCTTCAGCGCGTCCGGCGTCCTCCTTCATGAAAAAAGGCAGACGCAGTGCTGTCTGGGTAACGCAGTGAGGGTAAAATGCAACCTTTCGCATTTCGCGCCGGTTGGCGTCGGGCCGCGCCGACGGACGCTAGTCGCGCCGGTAGTGCCTGGCGTCAGACTGGAGTTCTCACGTTTTGCTAACGTATAGCGTCACTGTTCCCAGCGTGCGCGCACGTCTAGGTTACGTTGGGGTATATTGGGCCCTTCATGATGCACTCGCGGCCGTTATACTTGCTCCACATATACCCAATTTCGTCTTACGTGACGTCAATAGATGACGAAGATATATGACTGGTGCAAACATGATAATTACGACACGCGTGTCACAACATACCACGTTCACAGAGTGCTCATGGCCGTTTCGCTATGTTCACACATACTAAATTTGGCATCACGTGATGTGAAGAGACGACGAAGGTACACGACCCAACCAAACATAATAGCATGACACTGAAGTCATGTACGTCATAATTTACCTCCAGCTCGTAACGTTGTGGTGATCCTAAAGTGACATATCAACCTTCCGAATTCGTGCTTTGCATGTCATCGACTCCCACTGTACGCGTGATCTGCCAATTTTTTTCTTTCTCCTTCTGAACCACCACTATTGCTACTAATACTACTGCGCTCAATAAAAACATCTCAACATTTGTCACTCTGATCCTCTCTTTATCAGATAAATGTTTTCCAGCACACAGATTGCTTGTCTCTGTCATATAGAGCTGTGGTGTAAAAAATGCATCTTTAGAAAATAGCGCCATGCGTGGAAACGAATACCGCACTACACCGGTATTGAACGACATAAAAGAGAATATATTGATCATGGTGTCAATGCAGCCGCATTTGCATTGGTGGAGTCTTGATTCAGTAGTATTGATATAAAAGCGGTAAAGCACCTCACTGATCAACGAACACTGAAAAATGTTTTATTTAGGTTACACCTATCACTACTTAAAAGTGACAATTTACCATACACATTCACAATACTCAACGCAAGTTGTTTGTGAGTATGTAGTTCTAGCCGCAAAGGAAAGTATTATTTGGTAGTTCGTATCCGGGCGAAACCATAGAAAATATAGCGTTTCAACTTTTTTGGCCCCGCCGCGGTGGGTCTAGTGGCCAGGCTCGGCTGCTGACCCCAGGTCGCCGTCGAATTCCGGCTGCGGCGCTGCATTTCCGATGAGCGGAATGTTTAGGCCTGTGTACTCATTTAGGTGCACGTCAAAGAACCCCATGGTCGAATTTCCGAGCCCTCCCTGCGGCTCTCTCATAATCGTAGGTGGTTTTGGGACGTTAAACCCACAAATAAGTCATGAATCAACTTTTTTTGGCCATTTAAGGATCATAACCCCTAATTATTGCTTTGATAACGGCCAGAGATTGCATGTTTTATTGGAAGCCTAACATGTCCATTTGGCTTCGGCCGAAAGGCAGTAGTCGTTGTGATTTATTTTATATATATCTAACACGTAACTAAGCACTATTATTGTGTTTATTCTATTTCGCTCTGCTGGTACCTGTCCCCTTTTATCAAAAGTAACAGTGAGTAGGTTGGTGTAGAGCGCAGCAACAAAAGGCGTAAAAGATTAAGCACAAAAAGAGCACTTGGTGATTCATTTTCTTCGTTCAGCGAACTGGAGCGCAGAGAAAAACACAAAGGACGTTTTTCTCTGCACTCCCAGTTCGCTGAACGAAGAAAATGAATTACCAACTGGCCCACATTTTGATCCTTTTGCACTTGGTGAGGTTGAGTTGAAACGCTATAGTGTTAGGGCATGAAGGGTGACGTCAAAATTTGCTCTCAGATTAGCAGCGCAGGTGAAAACGGAAGAAAGGCAAGAGATTACTTGGTAACGTCACACAACTATATAATGTCTGAATAGACAGGACGGGCGACTTATAAAATTCCGAAAGCACATAGACAGGACGGACGCCCGCCCTCTCCATGCGTTTTTTCATAGAGTTTCATACAATAATACCTAGAGGGGATCTGGCGCTAGTGTCTACGCGGACTCCTTCAGAGGCACTTGTACCCCCTAGGGAATTACGGGAAGTACAGGCTGTGGATAGGCTTCGGATCACTCCCGTTCTTCAGATTCGTGAAGCTTGTTTGCTGAGTGTAAAACAAAGTGATTTGAAGTAACATCTAATTGAAACGAGCCTCACCTTTTGTACGCAAACTTTATTGCAAAAGTTTTTTTTTTTTTTGACTAGGTGGTAGAAGTGAAACCTGGTCAAATTAACACCCGGTTATGCATTGCTCTGCCATTGCATTCCAAATTTGGCATCGAAGTGTAATGAATTATTTTTTACAACATTTGAAAGCAGAGATTCTTTTTTTGGCGCTCGAAAGTACGCAATATCTATTTATGGAAATAGCAGCACAGTATTAAGTGAGAAACACTTATCGTTTTATCTCTTGCGATGCCAGGCGCGTCTGTTCAAGTGATCTGGCCCCGACGCACCTCTCGTTTCTTGGGAAGTCGAGTCGGAAAGCATGGCGGTGCCTCTACTTCGCGTCGTCATCGCTTTGCAGTTAATTCAACGAGTTTTGGTAAGGTGCACTAACAACGAACGTGACCTCGATGTAATATCCCGCATTGGTTTGGGACGCTACATCTATGCGCAGCGATGAGTGGATGACGCTTCGCTTAAGGTGTCAACACGACTTACACAATTCCAGCTTTGCAGTAAAACGAGAGGCCTAGCAGTTTTCAGCTTCTTTGAACAACAAAGGCTCAGTTTCAGTCCTTTGAACCTACCCCACTACCCACTGTACGCGACGAATGAAACTGAAACTGTAGAAGAAGTTCCGTAGACAGTTCGCTGGCTAACGCGATCCAATTCGAAGTCTGTTCCTCCAAAATTCTCATGAGGGTACACAATCGCAGCGCCAGATTCCTCTCTGTGTATATTGTATAAAACTCTATGCGTTTTATTTTTTTGTGTTGTGATTTCGGCGGGAAATATACTTTTTAATTTAGTAATGCACCAACTAGCCCAACAGTGAGTGCTCGAGTGCTACCGAAGTTTAAAATGCATGATTATGAACCTTTGTCGCAAGAATTTGTTGACAGCAGCTATAGTGCAGTCCCAGTATAGTGGCACTGTTGTCTAGTGGTTGCGGCGGTCATTACGTAACTATACCTTGGACAAACTTTCGATGTGCCTTCACCATCATGATTCGATCCAAGCCTATGAAAAGAGAGTCATGTTGAAATGCACGGCTGGGCCATGCCATACGTTTACGAAATGAATCAACTGAACCGTATGATGGACGGCAAACAGATTTTATATAATTTAATATAGCTTTACACGCTCAATATTCACTCACTGGCCGGCAGACGTGTTGCCTGATAAAATTATGTCGTGAACCACATCAACAGTTTGTGCAATTAAATTCTGAGAAAAAATACACTACAAAATCACCCGTAGAGTAAAAGAACGCCATTTGAATATAACTCTTCTCAGCCTAGCCTTACAAATATATTTTTATCTTTAGCCTCATTGGATGTCGCTTTCTCGAATACTTATAATAATATCTAGTGATTTTTGTTAAGGTATTGATATATGAGAGATATATGAGAATCCACACATAAACATCCAAATATATATGCCTCTTGAATCAGGGAAGGGAGGAGGAGGTTTAACGGCGTGATAGCACCCAAACGGCAGTGTGATTGTCACTCGTTACTCAGTGCATGGGTGGTACTAGCTTGATTGTAAAAATGGTATGGCAGAGAGCATTCACAGTGATTGTCATGCAGTGTAAAGAACAACTCGCGTGGACGCTGTTGACGCGAGACGGTGATGTTTCCGACGCCAATTTTAGCGTTTAGTGAGGTATCTAAGGCCCAAATAATGTATCAGACGAAGACATCAATCATAGTTAATACATAAGAACAGCTGTGATTTTTTCGTGAAGTGGTTAGATGCACCAATCATATTTCGGAATTGCGCCTTGTCGACATACGATGCAAGAATGACCTACCGTATGAATGAACTCGCGTGCCACTTTACGGGATTACTTTGCGAGAGCTCCACTAACGTATTTCAACCTTCAGATGAATTAGCAATTACCTATCATGCGAAATGCCACGTATGTGTGAGGTTCCTAAACGATGCACGCACCTAACGACTCGAAGGCATGCACGCTTTGCATAGCTGCCTTCGCATGGCCAGTCTCCTGGCTTCCGGTCAAAGTAATAAGTTACAGTTTCTCCGGAAAGGCATAGCAATGAACGCGATAGCAATAAATTGAAAGGTCACGCGCAGAATGGAAAGCCGATCAAAACATTCCCCGCGTTTTTCATGCATAAATGACGCACAAAACGTGCTCAAAGGTACGGATGCGCGGGAATGAGCATCTCATTTGTTACTTTGCTGTGTCTGAAAAGCGCGCGCTTTTCGCAAACGGATTGCAGTGGCCTTTGTGCGCCCGCTAACTACAGCAGAATTTTTGCAGGTAAAGCCCGAGGCCAGTCAAGGCGTACGACTTCCCCTCCTCGCTGCCGCGAGTTAAGGGCCTGTGAGGGAGCGTCACTCGCGTTCTCCAAGTCAAGCAAAGTACGCGTAGGAGATTAGAGCGGGTGCCGCCGCGTGATGTGGCGACGTGCGCTCATTGTGCCAGATTGCTGGTAATGCTGAAAACACAATCCACCCCCACCCCACCCCCAGATGCTCCTGAGCAGCGGTAAGTGGTATATATAAGTAGCTTGCCGTTTTCACGACGCCTCGCTTTCGCAACGCAGAGGTCCCACGTTTGTTTCCGTACTCGGGAGTGTTTTTTTCTGAATTTTTTCTTGCGCTTTCATATATATAGATACGTATACATATACGGTGCATGACATCGACGCCGACGCCAACGTCAAAGCCAAAGCCGACGTCGACGCCCACGCCGGCGGTGAAATCCAGCCGAAAGTGTCCATATAATTGATCGCAATGAAAAAAAGTCACTGGCGGAATTCGCTCTGAAATACACAAGCCTTCCACAAAATCCAACTGAGAGTATCAGTCTGATTGTGAGCAGCTGCACTACACTTTTGTTTAATCAGAACAGCAGCACAAAGTCTCTGACGTTTCGCAATGACAATTTTCAGCGTCTTTCCACGTGCATGCTAAACGCACAACCAGTAATACTAATAATATTGATATAATAATGATAATACCTTTTATTTCTTCAAATAAAACAATACACATGACTAGGCCTGCCAAAGCCAGTTGGTGGCTTGAGTGGCAGAGCCTGGCAGACAGCAAAACAAACCGGACGCGTTACAAGATAGTATTTCATGGCCTAAGAGTGATAATAGGACAAAAAACAACGTGCATATAAGATTAGAAACAACAGGACATACAAGCAATAGTTACAAGCATTATACAATAGTTACAGCAATTGAAAGTGAAAAGGTGTAAAGAAAAAAGAAAGAATTATAGCAAGTTCTTCTTAAGCAAAGTACCACACTGGATGATTGTGCATCATCAATCTTGCGAATGAGTGTATATGAAATAACACACGACATGCATTACAATTGTTTACAAATACACCAAAGCAGTTCTTTATTTTTATTTTGTTTTGTGATAAAAATGCTGGGGGAAGTACATTGAAATAGGTTGGTACATAATGGGCTCGTATTCAAACATGATAACATAAACAAGCGTGTCACTTAAAGCATGACTACATACAACGCTCATGATGTACTCGCGGCCGTTTCGCTACCTTCACATATGTAACTAGCAAAGACGACGATACAGCATGATGGCCAGAACAAGGAGAACGATCGGTTTATTCAGTCACTGATTATATAGGCGCACGATAGCGCGCCGTGAGTATCTGCGCATGTCCGATGCGCAGTCGTGATGCAGTAGCCTTGCCGGATACATCCTTTCCGTTAACAACGAAATTACATAGCCACCGAAACAGTGGTAAGTACATGGCACTTCGGAAAATGATATCATACACTTGGTTAAAGTCCTTGTCATAATGAAGACGCTGTGGTGGCTTCACGGTTAGAGTCGACCTTCTCAAAGCTGGCGTCGGTGGTGAAGTTGACTGACGCACCACAGGTGGCGAAGGGTCGCCCGACGTCGGAACTTCGCGACGTCGGCCATTGGCTGGCGAGGTTGAAGTTGCCACTGTCGGAAGGCCACCAACGTTGTTTTCCGCTGGGCTGGTATCAATGTCGTCGTCGCTTTCCTCGATGAACCATTCGCCAGTTTGAAGTAGGTGACGACGGTGGCACCTTAACAGCTTCTGGTCCTCCGTTTTGACAAGGTAGGACCTTGCATATGGCGAATCCACCACTTGAGCTTTGCGGGACCATGCATCGTCTCTGATGCCGCACAACGACACCCTTCTGCAGAGGAGGCAAAGGTCTTCCCCCTTGGGCCTGGCTGTGCTTTTTGACATCGGTTGCGGTCACTGTACTGAAGTCCGGGAGGTTGGCGCGAAGGCGCCTTCTTTGCAGTAGTTCACCAGGGGATCGCCCGTCCTCCAGTGGGGTAGAGCGGTAGGCCAGCAGGCCCAGCCAGAAGTCGTCGCCCGAATCTGCAGTTTTTTTCATGATGCGCTTCACAGCCTGCACACCTTTTTCCGCAAGCCCATTTGACTGCGGATAATGAGGGCTTGAAGTGACGTGCGTGAAGTCGTACCTCCTTGAAAACAAAAGAAATTCATGGCTGGAAAATTGTGGGCCGTTATCAGATACTTCGACGGCCGCGCCAAATCTAGCAAAAATAGCGCTCAGTGTTGCGATGGTTGATTGCGCCGACATGTCAGGTAGCTTTGAACTTCCGGAAAGTTTGATAAGGCGTCAAAGACAACGATGTACGAGTCCCCCGCAAACGAAAAAATATCAGCTCCAACTCTATGCCATGCACAACCTGGCACGGGCCGCATTTGAAGCGGTTCCTAGGGCTGTTTGTAAGCATATTTGCGGCATGTAGGACAAAGTTGCACCATGGAAGCAATCTCAGCGTTAAGCCCGGCCAAAAGACGAGGCGTCTGGCCCTTTTTTTTGCTCTTTTGCATGCCGAGGTGACCTGCATGGATATTTTCAAGCATAGTTTGTCGCATGCTTTTCGGAATAACAACCTTCGACGCCTTTAAAAGTATTCCGTTGACAAATAGAGTTGTTGCTCAAAAGGCTTTAGTTCACCTTGTACTGGAAGCCCCACCGACAAACTTGCGATCACCGACTGTAGGTAGCCGTCACGAGCCGTTGCCGCTTGCAGGTTTCTGCGTTGCTTCTCTGACATGGTAACCTAGAAGCTGGATTGCGTGAACTTCCACGTCGGTAGTAGCACCAGCCTCGTCTTGGTTGTCAGCAGTTTACCGGGACAACATGTCCGCAAAAACAAGGTGCCTCCCAGGAATATACTGCAAAGCAAAATCATACTTGAACAACCGCAAAAAGAACCATTGAAGGCGAGGTGGCATGTCACTAACTTCCTTTTGGGAAATTGGAGTGGCTTGTAGTCCGTTTCAATTGTGACTTTCTGGCCGTAGACGAACTGGTGAAATTTTTTGCATCCACAAGCAAATTCCTAGGGCCTCCTTTTCTATCTGTGCGTACAGTTTTTCTGCCTTGGCCAGTACTCGAGATGCGTAAGCTACCGGCCGCCACTCGTTATTGTGACGTTGCAGAAGACCGGCACCAACGGCGTCCTTCGATGCATCGCAAGGCAACCTTGTTTCCGGTCATGGGTCAAATATTGCGAGCACGGGAGCGGTGGTGAGAATTTGCGTGACGCTTTTCCACTCTTGGCGTGGTTTTCCGTCCACTCAAACTCTGAACTGGCCTTGATAAGAGTTCTTAACAGGGCCGTTCTTTCAGATAGCTGCGGCATGAACTTTCCAAAGTAGTTCAACACACCAAGCATACGTTGAACATCGGCCTTACATGTTGGCACTGGCATTTGAACAAACTTTTTATGAGCCCTGGATTTGGGGCTATGCCGTTCGCACTTATGTAATCACCCAAAAACTGTAGCTCTTTTACGCCAAACTTGCACTTGTGGGGATTAAACGTTAATCCAGCTGTTTCAGCAGTTTGAGGACTGCTACCAGGCGCTCATCATGCTCTTCCTTCGTTGAGCCCCATACCAGGATATCGTCTATATATATATAAGCACGCCTGGCAGACCATCAAATATCTGACAAAGTGCCTGCTGAAACACCTCGGGCGCAGATGGATGCTAAAAGGGAGCCTTAGAAAACGGTATCTGCCAAAAGGCGACGAGAGCGTACAGATCTTTGATGTTGTCTTGTTCAAGGGCACCTGATGAAAGCCGGCGTTTGCATCCAAACAGCTAATATAAGTAGCACCGGTTAGCCGTGCTTCCAAGTCCTCGCGTCTGGGTAAAAGGAAATGCTGCCTCTTGATATACTGTTCACTCTTATGAGGTCCATGCAAACCCTTAGAGCACCGTCTTTTTTTTTTCAGCAGTACTAGAGGGCTACCCAGTCGGTTGGCTCATTTTCTTTGACGATGATGCCCTCGGGTCATTCGCTGTAGTTCCTTCTTCAGAGGTTCCTGAAGTGCAAGTGGAACCCGGCGAGCAGGCTGAATGACCGGAACCGCGTCTGGATCCAGGACCAATCTGTACTGCGTTTTCAAGCAGCCGAGCCCTTGGAACAGGTGCCTGAAATCTTTCAAAAGTTCACACTCAGACGAGGCATTGACAGCGTCCACCGTACGTCCAACCAATCCAAGCGCTTCACTGGCATTGAGCCCAAGGATGGCTTGGCGCCCATTCTTTACGATGAAGAATTTCACGCTTATCTCGGTGGTTCCGACAGACACTTTCTGTGACGTTGTTCCATAACTTGAAATAACGCCCCCGTTGTAGGCGCGCAACACTGACCCCGTTGCTGCAAGCTTCTTTGGATCCAAGCTTACGGTACGTTGTACATGGAAGTAAGCTTGCCTGCGAACCAGTGCCACTTTGAACGTCACTTCTCTGCCATTTACTCGAGCCTTGATTGTCCAGTCTTTCTTGCGACAATTTTAGGACGATTTCGAGAATCTCAACGTCATTCTCATGAAGATTAGCCACTTCGCTAACAGTGGTACACTTCTGGCAACAACTTGCAAAGTGGTTGTATTTCTGGCAAAAATGACATAATTTACCATACGCGGGGCATTGCTTAGGTTACGTTTGCGGTTGCACTTCCTGCAGCAAATATCTTGATTATCGCGACTCTGTTTTTTTCGCTGCTGCCGTTTTTTCGTCACCGTTTCGCACTTGAAATTGCGTCAATGCTGTCTTCCGTCCTATTCTAAACTAGGCTCCTTAGTGCCACTGCTTCTGCCGCTTTACACATTTCCTCGGCTTTTAGTAGCAACAGGCCTCTCTCGGCAAGCATTCTTTCACGCAGCTTTGGGTTGTTCGTACGAAACACAATTTGGTCTCTAATCAGTGATTCGCACTGATCCCCAAAGTTGCACTGTGTCGCCTGCTTCTTTAAGTACCACACAAACTTCTCAAAAGGTTCTTTCTCCGCCTGGCTTCGTGTACGAAAACATATCTTTCGTGAATTTCATCGCTCACCTCGGAAAAGTAGGCGTCGAACTTCTGCACGACCGTGTCGTAACATTCCTTGCTGTCTTCGGGGCCGTACTGAAAGTTGTTGAAGATGTCGAGCACTTCGTCTCCCGCGAAGCTCAGCAAGAGCGCTACTTTCGAGGAGTCGCTTCTCGGGACCTTCTCGACTGCCGTTGCTTGCAGAAAAAGCTCGAATCTTTGCTTGAAGCGCTTCCAATTTTCAGACAAGGCGCAATGGCTCCGGCGGCTTCAGTAGGTCCATGGCGATTTCGCGCCGTCGCTGCCGTGCTTCGGTCCGCGGTGGCCACTTCTGACACCATGTAACTAGCAAAGACGACGATACATCAGGATGGCCAGAACAAGAGAACGATCGGTTTATTCAGTCCACTGATTATATAGGCGCACGATAGCGCGCCGTGAGTATTTTCGCATGTCCGATGCGCAGTCGTGATGCAGTAGCCTTGCCGGATACACCATATACCTAATTTTTTGATACCTGATGTAACAACGTGTACTCAAACCGTACTCCGTGAGTAACGGAGTGAGTAACTCACTCCGTTACTCCAATTCTCAACTTCACTATCCATTCCTTTTTTGTCACTCATATCTTGGAAAGGAATTGAGACTGACCGTCGTCGACGCTGTGTTTGTACACTGCGGCACGCAGCACATGCGATTGCTTTTGAAGCCTTTAAAATTCGGCATTTCTTGGCCGCGATGACGACTCGAACAATACAAAGCGAATGCATCCAGGAGCGGCGCCGCCCCAACGACCGATACTCTTTGAAAAATTCCCCGGTGGCCGCGGGCTGGCGTGACACTCTACAAAACTTGCGAATACGCTTCGCTGGCGCCTGCTCAATATATCTAACGGCGGAAGCTACCGGACGGACTATAATCCACTTGACAAGCATCTAAACTGCCGTAACAAGCAGGAAGTTGATAGAGCATAGAAAAAGAGTCTGCATGTTGGACAATGAATTTGCGAATCTGACAAGATTTACAATGCTTGCGAAACCATACATGCTTACCTAGGAATGCAATAAGCAGTGTGGTTTCGGCGTATACGCCTAATAAAAAGGACGAATGATAACATGACTGTATTTTAACATTAATTGACGGCTTCTCAACTAGTAGAATTTCCATTTATCTGGCCGTGGTCCCGTCGAAGGCCGCAAAGATAGATGATGTGAACAGGGGCCGATGGTTCGCGAATACAAAAAAGATGCTTATAAGGGAGCTTATAATTCACTTTTCTTGAAATAGGGCAAATAAACACCGACATCTACTTTCTTGGAATGAATATTTGCTACCCAAACGCTCAATATTGTGCTAACACCTTGAATTGCCTATTGAGCCCCATTCATTTTCGATTGAATATTTGATTTGTGGGGTTTACCGTCCCAAAACCACCATTTGATTAAGAGACGCCGTAGTGGATGGCTCCGGAAATTTAGACCACCTGGGGTTCTTTAGCGTGCGCCCAAATCTAAGCACGCGGGCCTACAACATATCCGCCTCCATCGGAAATGCAGCCGCCGCAGCCCGGATTTGATCCTGTGACCTGCGGGTCAGCAGTGGAGTACCTTAGCCACGAGACCACTCGAGCAGGGCCACAAATAAAAAAAAAGCAGCCTCCGCATAAGCGTTATGGAAACCCGAGTGAGAGGTAGCGACGTCTTATACAATTAACTGCGACTTGTCTACGGCGTCAGAGCAGGCAACATTGAACCACACTCATATTGAGAGGTGCGCAAATTACTTCACAAAGTGGATTAGAAAATGTCCGCCTGCAGCTCTCACTTCCGATTCTGTGCAACAATGTCTTTTGTGCCAACTAGTGGCGCTTAAAGGGTAGTATCATAAAGAGTTTTCTGCAGTCACTACACTTGTTCTGGCATCAGAAGGTGCAACAACCACTCACGGTAACTAAGAGGTAGGTCATTTTTCGGTGAAAAGTATTTTGCAACGCAGCGCCCACGGAAGGACAATTTCGTATGCGTTGCGTCCAGATGCGTTGCACCCCAAGGAGTAACTGCTTATAATGCAGAACATAAATGTATCCAATGCACTGACTCCCATCAAGTCACATCCAGTATGTTCACTAAATAGTTTCCAGCCAGTTAGCTTTGAAATCAGTGTGGTCGTTTGCACCTGCATTCTTGGGTGTTGCATGAAAACTGTGTAATGGTCACTCCTTTGTGTTTCCAGGTCTGTACACCAATTTATTCGTGCAATGTCAGGGGAGGCTATAGCCAAATCTAGACAGCTGGCATAATTATTACCTTTCAAAGCGTTACTGATTCATCATTCAGTAAAGCAAGACCACATCGATCAATTGCTTTTCAAGTGTTCTCCCACGTAAATCGGTGTGAGTACTGCCCCACGTGGTATTGTGCGCATTAAAATCTCCACAGATGAGGGAGGTCCCGGGCTTTACCCAATAAATGAACCAGGGATGATTCGGAGATGCGTGTGGATGGTTGCAAATAAAGAAAAATTATGGTGATGGTAAGTTTCTGGAATTGAATTTTGCGCCCTATAATACAAAAGAGGGTATGTTGCGCCGTACAGATAACAGTGCCCTGCTCAAGCCTATATTCTTCTTGATGCATATGTGACCTAATTAGAAATCCTAAAGTCAGGGCTAACGTTGGTTTCATTTAGACACAGAACGGGGAAGCTATACCGAGCAACCAGTTTCCTAAAGTCTGCGCTTTTTGACCTAAGGCCATTGGCATTCCACTGAAACACAGCTGTGTTGCGTAACATTTGTTCATTTGTCGAGCCATTTTGCTATGCAACAATGTTTTTTGAACTGCTAGAAGCTCTAATGAAAGGACTGCGCTGACCTCTGGAAGGTCATTGGCCTGTGGAAATACATGCAGGATGGCCTTCGAAGTAAGAAAGAGCATCAACATAACCATATGCAATCACTTCTTTTCGGTGCACGTTGCTCTTGTGCCTTTGGCTTTGGCGAGGTGAAAGGTGTAGACGCTTGGTTATTCTGAGTTGCTGAGAGTTTCGGTGTCCTACTGTCGCTTGTCTGCCTTTGAACGCTTGGTGATCACCCTCTATGATCTGTTTCAGCTGTGCTTTTGTTTTTCTGAGCTGAAGCACGCTTGGCTACCGTCGCATACGACAGTGGTGATGTACTTTTTGTGATTTTGAAGTCACAGGGAGTGGATGTACAGTTTCATGATTCGGACAAGGCGAACTCTTTTTTGGAGCTCTTTCTAGCAAAAGTTATTGTCGATTTAGTCGAGTAGCCAGCTGGGTTCTGGACAACCAGCATATGACGCTACTTGGTCTTCATTGCAATTGGCACATTGGGATGATTCTTTGATGTACATTCTTTGTAATCATGTGCTCCTACACAGATTTTGCAGCGAAGTTGTCCATTGCATGATTAGGCAACATGTCCATATCGTTGACAGTTGTAACATCGTGCAGCGGGCTGTAGGTACTCTTCCACCGGATGACTTGTGAAGCCTAGGAGAATACGAGGCGGCAGTGGCTTGTCGGGGGAGAACTCAAGAATTACACTGTCGAGTAAATGTGGCTCTGCTGAATCATCTTCACGACGGAGCCATTTCATGACGGAGCCATTCTCCACAGAGATTACACCGCTGTCTCTTAAATATTCAAGCAGTTGGTCTTCACTATATTTACTGGTACTTGTCTAATCTTTCCCAGGTTCCTCACATACGACTGCGGTATGTACGATGCCACTTGAAAACCAGTAACATGTGTTAACTCAAGAAGTCTGGAGGATGCAGTAACTGTAGAAACACTTAGGGAGAAGTTGCCACGTCTGTTGACACAGAATGACTGCACTTTCTCTTTAGCAGTAGGTACTACTTCACTAGCCAGTTTGTTTGGATTGACTTTCCAGAACGAGGCGCTAGGGTCTGTCAGCTTGATAATTGCAGGTATCCCCGCTGGTCAGGCTTTCTTGTACCTGACTGTTGTGAAAGGCCTGTCTTCTGCTTCTACATCACAGTTAATTTCCGCTGAGTCGATGATCGTTACATCGCTGTAATCCTCTTGATTATGAGTTCGCGCCTTCTTCGTGTAACACACTCATCGTTGGGGTTAGGTGTCGTCGAGGGGCCGTCACAGTCCTCCTTGGGTCCGCGAACACGAGATTATCTTGCTTTTCGGACGCATTCATCACTTTGTCTTCATCTAATGGCCACCGAGAGGAATGGCCGTCACCAGTAGCCGAAGCTTTCGCACGTCGTGGCAGCCTAACATAAGGCTTTGGCGCCTTGGAGACGTGGCACCTGGTGCACCGCAAGGGTGGTGGCCAAATCTTGGCATTAATGTGCAGAAGACGAGTAAGAAAACTTACAAAATTGGCGAAAAAAGAGCAGTGCTAGGAAGCTCACGCCTAGTGATTCTCCACTCAATCTTCCTTCCCCTGCATACTCTGCATACATTTTGGTGGACCTTGAAAAATAGCCCTCTAGTCTAAATGAATTTGGTAGATCTCCAGCGGTGGTTTTTCATAGCGCCAGTTTTTGGTGTCAAACGAAGTAAGTTTGTCAATTAGTTTTTTGTTCGACAAACCCTAGCAGATGGAATGGCAACATGATTTTGAAGAATTAACGCGAATGAGCTCCTTGCTCCCACTTTCACGCTCAGTAAATTTATTACAGCATTTTTTTATTGATTGATTGATATGCGGGGTTTAACGTCCCAAAATCAGCATATAATTATGAGAGATACTGTAGTGGAGGACTCCGGAAATTTTGACAACATAGGGTTCTTTAACGTGCACCGAATCTGAGCACACGGGCCAAAAGCAATTTCGCCTCCATCAAAGATGCAGCCGCCGCAGCCGGGATCCAATCCTGCAACCTGCGGGTCAGCAGCCGAGTACCTTAGCCACGAGACTACCGCGGCAGGGCTAATTATTTTTTTTGATGACTGCAATAAATGGGGCGCAGTACTTAACAGGGACCATGGAGAAAAGAACAACAACACAGGCGAGTTGTTCCCCTCGCTTGGCATTATTACAAACTAGCCCGAATGGCTGTTTTGCTACAAGTAATTTCTTACTTTTTTACAGCTCATGCATACAACTGAAAAAGAAAAAGAAATACGGAAACTCATACGTAGACACATTACTTAAGTGCTGTTTGGTAGCCAGGTGAGCAAAAAGTAAATGGCTAATAAATTCAGTCACGCAACAGCAATGCGCAGCCGGATCGCAAGCAAAACACATTCACAACGTGAGAACGTGAAAACGACGCAGCGCAGACTGTCACCAAAGGCGAGGATTCAGGTCATTCGCAGATTACGGTTCTCTCACAAGTAGTAGTACTGTTCGGTAGACTTCGTGCATTGATTAGGTAACAGAGAACGCAATCACTCACGACGAAACGCCACCGTTTACATTTGTAGACGAGCCCCGGCCACCTCTCAACACTATGGCGGCAACGGTGCATGCACCTAATGACTGATCTCGGGACGATAAAGGAACAGATCTGACTAATATGCACATCTATGCACATTGTTTCTGAGCGAAGCAATTACGGTAGTGTTGAAAAGTTCTATTTACTTTTAAAAGGCCAATTGCCCGATCTAAGCCGTGAATACCACCTCGAGATTAGACTACAGGGCTATGTGGCTATAGATAAAAAGTGGGGAGACGGGCGTTGGTGAATGGGGTGAAGGCAAGTGTTAGTTAGGCTCATGTAATGTGCGATATTGATGCACATTGGCCTCTAAGTCACTCCAAGAACTCCAGTACGGCATCTCTCATAGCCTGATTGATTTGGGGCTTTAAAACCAGTGAGCCAAGTAGCCAGCCGATCTACCGAATAAACGAATAAACAAGCAAGGTGAATGCGTGTAAGTCGCAAAGCACACAAGGTGGTGGCATCATAGGTCCACGCAACAATGGCGGTAAACCACAGCAGTAGACTAACAGAATAAAATTGCACCAAATACTGTGCACCTGGCGCAAGAAAACTCCAAAACGTTGTGACAAAAAAAACAACAACAACGAACCACTGACATGCTATGCAAACAAGGTACCTTCTTCAGCTTGTTGTAACAATAACGTCTTATATTCGTTTCCACTATTAGATGCCTCACATATATAGTGATGAATTACATTGAATTCATAAATAATAAAAAGACCGTATTTGGTAATGCGTGTGCCTATAAAGAAATTGCCTCTCTGAGTGCAACGTGCCACTGGAAAATTGCGCCGACGATCACACCTCTTCCATAGTGATATACCTCCTGAGTGTGGCGAAAGGGATTTCTATAAACATACTTACCACAAAGCAAACAAAACCGAAGCTGATTCTCCGCTCACGCGAAAAATAAAATGACACTCACTCACCCAGTGAGGCCGAAGAAAAAATCAGCAGGCTATTTTCACTGGTCTATTCGTCATCGTAAACTTCTAGCATTAGCAAACCTTCCAGCCATTCGTCCATTGTGGCGAGACAAGTGTATTGATCCCTAGGGTCAAAGGCAAAGCTCGGCAGCCGCGAGCTAACGTCGCTTCCTTGTCCTCATGGTTTTCGGCGCTTGCGTGTCATAAATTTCCTACCATGTATCATGACCGCTAATTACCTGCTGCATCCCAGTGGAGTAGGCAGCCGCAAATTGCATAGGACATGCCTGCGGTTGCACAGCGCGACGGAAACCTCTTCATCACCGCTCTGCGGCTATACCGAAAGTGGGCTCAATGTATGGTAAGTGCCCATATAATTTACGACCAACGTTAACAGCATAGAAGCGAGGCACTACACAGATCGATACGAGAATGAGCAAGTAGGATGGTGTCGACAAAAAAAAGAGAAGATGGTCAGAGCGTGCACTTAGTCAAACTTTCTTAAATTGTACCTGCTTCGTTGGTTTTAAGGACCAGCTATTTTTGAGGTGTGATTCTGTACTACTAAATCGCACTACAATCTATGACCATTTGCGGACATGAAGCCTCGACCCAGAACAGCTTCGCTGCTAAAAAAAAAAATATGTTGGAGTGAGAGGAGATGGGAGAGGGAAGCAATGTTAACCGAGGCTCCACGACACGTCGGCCACAAGATAACGGTAGTTTTGTGGCAGCGTCACGGAAACCCAGCTCATCGCAACGGAGCGCTGTCTTTTCGAGCACACGGATAGAGGTGTACTGCAATCGCAGGCATGAAATAAAGCGAGCGCAACGAAGAATAAATCACGCACTTGAATTGATAAGCATACCTGCGCAATTAAGGTTTTCACAGTTTAGCGTGAGTGAACGGCGTAACGGTGATGGAGAAAGAGCAGGTCATTTCGTAGAAAACTGATAGCAGTGGGGAAAAGCCTGAATAAAAAGAGGCCTCGCAAATCACTCGTTCGGAATGCAATCTGCCAGCGGCGTCCGCCGTGTTTTATGGTACACGTCGGCCTAAAATACTGTGCAACGCTGACATAGAAGGTCATGGGTTTGTGCTACCGCTATCTGCAGTTAACGGACGCTCTTATAGCGTTCTTTCATGTCCCCAACACGCCATACAAGGCAACAGTTCCGGTGTATCTTCAACTGCGAAGTTGACACTTTTTTTTTCATTTCTGCGTTGTTCGCTCGCCTCTGCTAATTACGCGCAGTCGAAAACGAACGCCTAGTCTCGTTGAGCTGTGATGTATGTAACCCCTTTTTCCTCTCAATTAGCGTGCATTCACCCTCAGTATTACTTGCAACGCGGGATAGCGTGACCTTACGAGTTTTAAGATACCGCACAGCTTCAATGTTTTTCATTTCCACTCTAAAATATATGTGTGTATGTGCGTTTTTCGAATGATCCTCAGGTGAGAGATTGCCTTTGTTGTGGAAGTACGAGTTAAGTGAAGCCGTGCATGATTATAGAACTTTTCAGGCCACGCACTCCAGTGTTTCAATCATCAGTGAGTGCTGCTGTTCGTGTGGCTCGGTAATTAGCTCACTCGGAAGTGTACGTGTGGACATAGCAACGTTGTTGAACGAGGGGAGACTAGTTTAAATAAAGCGCAACCTACTGTGTATACATTCTGTTCATATCATATCTCAAATCATTGGCATATTTTCACAGATGTTATAGCCACTGTCCTTTTCTGTTTACATTCATGCCATTATTCTTGTTAATTCATATTTCCGTTGTCACTCAAACACTCACTCGGCGCTCTCTTAATATACCTGACTCTTGTGCTACAAAACGTCGAACATCCCTCAATCCCTCATCGAAGTGTGTTAAAGTGGCATATTTTCATGATAGCCAGTCGATTCTATAATGTTAATCCATAAATCGCTCATAAAAATCAGACCAGCATGTTTCATGAAGGAAACCTATTGATGCCCCTGGGCTGATTCCGCGTGCTTACTCATCACCGTCAAGCCAGCCCTCTTCATGAACTAAGGTAGCATGGTGGGTTTGTTGGTTATCCATAGTTTCTGAGGTATAGCGCATCCAGGACGGGTCAGAGAAGAAGGCACATAACACATACACTGCGCTAACTTTCAACAATGCAGTTTATTCCAAGAATCAACAATACATATACCCTAACACTGCGCGTAACAAACCACGTGCTTGAACCAGAAATTGTGTATCTAAAACAAATCATGTGACCCTCAAATATTCTATTTCTTTCAATGATAACGATACAGATGGCTTCCTAATACACGCGTCATGAAACTTTGGGATGAATCGTGCTTCTATACTGAGCCTTGTCATTTCGTTAGTGTTGTTCCGAATATGCTTGTGTGTCTCCTCAGAATTCATTGCAAGGAGTATGGTTTCCAAACTGTCTTTAGTCACACAAGCATTCAATTGCTCAAAAAACACTAACGAAATGACAAGGCTCAATATAGAAGCGCGATTTATTGCAAGTTTGGTGACACCTGTATCATCAAGCCATCTTTAAAATTATCATTGAAAGAAATAGAATATTTCAGCGTGGCATCATTTTCTTTAGATACACTATTTCTGGTTCGAGCGCGTGGTTCGTCACGCGCCGTGTTAGAGAATATGTTTTGTTGATTCTTGGAATAAACTGCATTGTTGAAAGTTAGCGCTGTGTAGGTGTTACGCATCTTCTTTTGTGTCCCGTCTGGACGTGCTATATCTCAGATACACTTAATGAAATCTGATGCCCTGACCGAAGGCTTGAAAGGGCGTCCTCGGCATAACCCTTTCCGATGAAAGACGCAGCCGGTCCTCTTAAGTGACAGTGGTACGTGCCACCGTGAGACTGATGCCGTAGTTTATTCACGTGTTCTACAAGCTACTAAAGGTTTACATAAGTATTCCCGCGATAACCCCAGTGCCTGGCGTAAAAAAAAGACACTGCTGCATTTACCCATTGCAAATGCACCCATTAAAAAGCTTGCGCTTTTCTCCCGCCATGCTGTGCCGCCATTGCATGTCAAATGCATCAGCAGCCCTCTTGAACGCTGCTGTGAACGAGGGTCAGATGTTTTTGTTTTTTTTTATTCTGGCCCTTGACACTGATGGCGACAAAACGCTATTATCAAACACTACAGAGACACGTGGCTCTGTGAGACCGCTGGAGCCAGTAATTCTTCGAATAGGTACCAAGGCACCAGACACATCAGCGCTGTAGATGAAAAAATGGCCTGTCGATCAGGCAGGTGTCAGTACCCAGAGTTGCCCAAAACGGGAACACTGCGTGTGGAAATAGTGGAGGGAGGGAATGGAGTGCTGGGAGGTTCGAGGCACATTTCCTTCAATTCGTGGAAGCTTGCAGAACGTAGGCAACATTTATAAAAGACACAAAAAGAACGAAACTTATCAGAAACACCTTTTAAATCAATTACCAACTGCCGCGTACAAATCGCACCTGGCTGGCAGGAAGGTCTCATCTCATTGTAATAACAGCGGTGCTACAACGACGGGTAACATCTGATTCTTAAAGAATGAAACAAATCTAAATCAAGCATTCTGAATATTGACCATATTTCGTTAGGTAACCCACGCATAAAAATGCAGAAGTAAAAAAAAATTTCACAATCAACCACTAAAGGAAACAATGTGTTGATGCGAAGCAGCGGGTGCTAACGCTTACACAGGATGTGACGTTAACGCTGGCGCTCATTGCAGCGTTTCGAAAGGAGAGAAACCTATGATGGCGAAAACACTCAGTAATTAACCGGTGTTTTCTACTGGAACATGTCAATCACTGCTAATTGGCAATGAGAGACAGAAGACTCTGACTGTACCCAAGGGCCTGCAGTGCACTTTCAGTTGATGCACAGGCTGCGAATTTTCATTTTTCAACAACGCACAAGAGGAACTCCTACTGGCACCGCATTGCAGGTCAGTGCCTGTATAATGGGGCGGCCTGTGAACAGCTGAACAATGCAAGGAGTCATTTTTTTTTCAATCATGAAA
>NW_023608743.1:0-46923 GCF_013339725.1 Rhipicephalus microplus | reverse complement strand
CACTTCTTTCCTTAATTCATTAACGAGGGCTCGTACTGGCAGACTTAGTGCCTTTAGGTTTTGTATACGATGCTATTGTAAGCTGCCTACGCGTAATAGTTCACGTGCTACGACGCCAAATAGGCTCGAAGTGTGCTACACTCGCCGCCATGGCTACTTGTGGCGGCCGACTGACACCCCCACGTTTAATTCACATATAAACCCAATAAAGTGGCTGGGGGGATAGCTGTTGTGGTAGCTCAGTGGTAGAGCATAGACCGCGTCATTCGAAGGTCGCAGGTTCGTATCGTGCCCACGGCAAGTTATCTTTCCACCCACTTTTCTTCATATTTACATTACAATTCGGTCTAATATATTCCTCTGTAGTTTCCTTGGCATTATTGCCTGTTCGCACTCATAATTTTTGTGTAAAACACAGAAAAACGAGCCCTTCAGTATACACTTCTTTCCCTAATTCATTAACGAGGGTCTCATACTGGCAGACAGTGTCTTTAGATTGTGTACGAGGGACTATTGGTAAGCTGCCTACTCGTAATACGTTCACATGCTACGTGACGCCAAATAGGCTCATAAGAGTGTGCTACACTCGCCGCCATGGCTACTGGTGGCGCTGACCGATACTCCCGCGTTCAATTCACATATAAACCCAAAAAAAGTGACTCGGGGGATAGCTGTCGTGGTAGCCTAGTGGTAGAGCATCGAACCCGTCATTCGAAGGTCGCAGGTTCGGATCCTGCCCACGGCAACTTGTCTTTTTACCCACTTTTCTTCATATCTACATTACAATTTGGTCTAACATCTCCCTCTATACATTCCTTGGCAATATTGCCTGTTAGATCTCATTATTATTGTTTAAAACACAGAAAAACGAGCCCTTATGTATACACTTCTTTCCTTAATTCATTAACGAGGGGCTCGTACTGGCAGACTTAGTGCCTTTAGGTTGTATACGAGGGACTATTGGTAAGCTGCCTACTCGTAATAAGTTCACGTGCTAGGTGACGCCAAATAGGCTCTTAAGAGTGTGCTACACTCACCGCCATGGCTACTGGTGGCGCCGACTGACACTCCCGCGTTTAATTCACATATAAACCCAATAAAGTGGCTGGGGGTATAGCTCTTGTGGTACCTCAGTAGTAGAGAATTGAACGCGTCATTCGAAGGTCGCAGGTTCGGATCCTGCCCACGGCAAGTTGCCTTTTCAGCCACTTTTCTTCATGTTTATATTACAATTCGCGTTATATCTTCCTCCATACTTTCCTTTGCATTATTGTCTGTTAGATCTCATTATTATTGTGTAAAACACAGAAAAACGAGCCCTTGAGTATACACTTATTATCTTAATTCATTAACGAGGGCTCGTATTGGCAGACATAGTGCCTTTAGCTTGTATACGTGGGACTATTGGTAAGCTGCCTACTCGTGATAAGTTCACGTGCTACGTGACGCCAGATAGGCTCATAAGAGTGTGCTACATTCGCCGCCATGGCTACTTGTGGCGCTGACTGACACTCCCACGTTTAATTCACATATAAACCCAATAAAGTGGCTGGGGGTATAGCTCTCGTGGTAGCTCAGTGGTAGAGCATCGAACGCGTCACTCGAAGGTCGCAGGTTCGGATCCTGCCCTCGGCAAGTTATTTTATTGGCGAAGCTCCTTAGGGCGTGGGCTGTGCGTCCCCTGTACGTAGCCACCTCTAGTTTAGTTCTTGCAGTGTTCACTAGATGGCGGTACCGTCCCCTGTATGTAGCCCCTCTAGTTTAGTTCTTACAGTGTTCACTAGATGGCGGTACCGTCTCCTGTATGTAGCCACCTCTCGTTTAGTTCTTGTAGTGTTTACTAGATGGTGGTACTTGTAGCTGATGATGAAAAGATGCAGGATGTTATAAACTAGAAAGCGGTACTTGTAGTTGATGAAAGACGCGAGATCTTATAAAATAGGAATGATGTCACATATGGCGCATGTCATTGGTTTGAAGGCAATCGTTCGATTTCGTGCGGCGACGTACGCTAGGGGGAGCGATGTAATAAAATCGAGTAGGCAAAATGTACAGAGGATTCATGGTTTTACCAGGTTTACCTCCGGAGCTTCGCCCACTCATCATCATTCACTTCGTGGATATGGCGGCACTTTTTTTTCACCCACTTTTCTTCATATCAATAATACTATTTTGTCTACAATCTTCCTCTACACTTTCCTTGGCATTATTGTCTGTTAGGTCTCATTATTATTGTGTAAAACACAGAAAAATGAGCCCTTAATCATACACTTCTTTCCTAATTCATTAATGAGGTACTCTTAGTAGCACACTTAGTGCATTTAGGTTGTATACGAGCGACTATCGGTCAGCTTCCAACTCGTAATAAGTTCACCTGCTACGTGATGCCAAATGGGCTCATAAGAATGTGCTACCCTCACCGCCATTGCTACTGGTGGTGCTGACTGACACTCCCACGTTTAATTCACATATAAACCCAATAAAGGGACTCGGGCGATATCTGACGTGGTAGCTTAGTGGTAGAGCATAAAACGCGTTATTCGAAGGTCGCAGGTTCGGGTCGTGTCCACGGCAATTTATCTTTTCACCCACGTTTCTTCATATTTACATTACAATACGGTCTGATATCTTCCTCTATACTTTCCTCGGCATTATTGTCTGTTAAATCTCAGTATTATATTGCAAAACAGAAAAACGAGCCCATAAGTATACACGTCTTTCCTTAATTCATTAACGAGGGTCTCATACTGGCAGACTTAGTGCCTATAGGTTGTATACGAGGGACTATTGGTCAGCCGACCACTCGTAATAAGTTCACGTGCTACGTGACGCCAAATGGCCTCATAAGAGTGTGCTACACTCGCCACCATGGCTACTTGTGGCGCCGACTGACACTCCCGCGTTTAATTCACACATAAAGCCAATAAAGTGGCTGGAGGGATAGCTGTCGTGGTAGCTCGGTGGTAGAGCATCGAACGCGTCACTCGAAGGTCGCTGGTTCGGATCCTGCCCTCGGCAAGTTATTTTTTCACCCACCTTTCTTCATATTTATAATACTATTGGTTCTAATATCTTCCTCTACACTTTCCTTGGCATTATTGCCTGTTCGATCTCATTATTTTTGTGTAAAACAAAGAAAAACGAGCCCTTAAATATACACTTCTTTCCCTAATTCATTAACGAGGGTCTCATACTGGCAGACTTAGTGTCTTTAGGTTGTATACGAGGAACTATTGGTCAACTGCCTACTTGTAATAAGTACACGTGCTACGTGACGCCAAATAGGCTCATAAGAGTGTGCTACACTCGCCGCCATGGCTACTGGTGGCGCTGACTGATACTCCCGCGTTTAATTCACATATAAACCCAATAAAGTGGCTCGGGGGATAGCTGTCGTGGTAGCTTAGTGGTAGAGCATCGAACTCGTCATTCGAAGGTCGCAGGTTCGAATCCTGCCCACGGCAAGTTTTCTTTTCACCCACTTTTCTTCATATTTACATTACTATTTGGTCTAATATCTTTCTCCATACATTCCTTGGCATTATTGCCTGTTAGATCTCATAACTATTGTGTAAAACACAGAAAAACGAGTCCTTAAGTATACACTTCTTCCCTTAATTCATTAACGAGGGGCTCGTACTGGCAGACTCAGTGCCTTTGGGTTGTATATGAGGGACTATTGGTCAGTGGCCCACTCGTAATAAGTTCACGTGCTGCGTTACGCCAAATAGGCTCACTAGAGTGTGCTACACTCTCTGCCAAGGCTACTGGTGGCGCTGACCGACACTCCCACGTTTAATTCACATATAAACCCAATAAAGTGGCTTGGGGTATAGCTCTCGTGGTAGCTCAGTGGTAGAGCATCGAACGCATCACTCGAAGGTCGCAGGTTCGGATCCTGCCCTCGGCAAGTTATTTTTTCACCCACTTTTCTTCATATTTATAATACTATTTTGTCTAATATCTTCCTGTACACTTTCCTTGGCATTATTGTCTGTTAGGTCTCATTATTATTGTGTAAAACACAGAAAAATGAGCCCTAATTATACACTTCTTTCCTTAATTCAATAATGAGGGTCTCTTAGTAGCACACTTAGTGCATTTAGGTTGTATACGAGCGACTATTGGTCAGCTGCCAACTCGTAATAAGTTCACCTGCTACGTGATGCCATATGGGCTCATAAGATTGTGCTACACTCACCGCCATTGCTACTGGTGGCGCTGACTGACACTCCCACGTTTAATTCACATATAAACCCAATAAAGGGACTCGGGCGATATCTGAGGTGGTAGCTTAGTGGTAGAGCATAAAACGCGTTATTCGAAGGTCGCAGGTTCGGGTCGTGTTCACGGCAAGTTATCTTTTCACCCAAGTTTCTTCATATTTACATTACAATTCGGTCTGATATCTTCCTCTATACTTTCCTCGGCATTATTGTCAGTTAGATCTCATTATTATATTGCAAAACACAGAAAAACGAGCCCATAAGTATACACGTCTTTCCTTAATTCATTAACGAGGGTCTCATACTGGCCGACTTAGTGCCTATAGGTTGTATACGAGGGACTATTGGTCAGCTGACCACTCGTAATAGGTTCACGTGCTACGTGACGCCAAATGGGCTCATAAGAGTGTGCTACACTCGCTGCCAAGGCTACTGGTGGCGCTGGCTGACACTCCCACGTTTAATTCACATATAAACCCAATAAAGTGGCTGGGGGTATACCTCTCGTGGTAGCTCAGTGGTAGAGCATCGAACGCGTCACTCCAAGGTCGCAGGTTCAAATCGTGTCATCGGCAAGTTATTTTTTCACCCACTTTTCTTCGTATTTATATTACTATTTGGTCTAATATCTTCCTCTACACTTTCCTTGGCATTATTGCCTGTTAGATCTCAATAATATTGTGTAAAACACAGAAAAACAAGCCCTTAAGTATACACATATTTCCTTAATTCATTAACGTGGGTCTCGTACTGGCAGACTTAGTGCATTTAGGTTGTATACGAGGGACTATTGGTCAGCTGCCTACTCGTAATAAGTTCACGTGCTACGTGACGCCAAATAGGCTCATAAGAGTATGCTACACTCGCCACCATGGCTACTTGTGGCGCCGACTGACACTCCCGCGTTCAATTCACATATAGAGCCAATAAAGTGGCTGGGGGGATAGCTGTCGTGGTAGCTCAGTGGTAGAGCATCGAACGCGTCATTCGAAGGTCGCAGCTTCGGATCGTGTCCACGGCAAGTGTTCTTTTCACCCACTTTTCTTCATATTTACATTACTATTTGGTCTAATATCTTTCTCCATACATTCCTTGGCATGATTGCCTGTTAGATCTCATAACTATTGTGTAAAACACAGAAAAACGAGTCCTTAAGCATACACTTCTTTCCTTAATTCATTAACGAGGGGCTCGTACTGGCAGACTTAGTGCCTTTGGGTTGTATATGAGAGGCTATTGGTCAGTGGCCCACTCGTAATAAGTTCACGTGCTGCGTTACGCCAAATAGGCTCACAATAGTGTGCTACACTCTCTGCCAAGGCTACTGGTGGCGCTGACTGACACTCCCACGTTTAATTCACATATAAACCCAATAAAGTGGCTAGGGGTATAGCTCTCGTGGTAGCTCAGTGGTAGAGCATCGAACGCGTCACTCGAAGGTCGCAGGTTCGGATCCTGCCCTCGTCAAGTTATTTTTTCACCCACTTTTCTTCATATTTATAATACTATTTTGTCAAATATCTTCCTCTACACTTTCCTTGGCATTATTGTCTGTTAGGTCTCATTATTATTGTGTAAAACACAGAAAAATGAGCCCTTAATTATACACTTCTTTCCTTAATTCATTAATGAGGGTCTCTTAGTGGCACACTTAGTGCATTTAGGTTGTATACGAGCGACTATTGGTCAGCTGCCAACTCGTAATAAGTTCACCTGCTACGTGATGCCAATTGGGCTCATAAGATTGTGCTACACTCACCGCCATTGCTACTGGTGGCGCTGACTGACACTCCCACGTTTAATTCACATATAAACCCAATAAAGGGACTCGGGCGATATCTGAGGTGGTAGCTTAGTGGTAGAGCATAAAACGCGTCATTCGAAGGTCGCAGGTTCGGCTCGTGTCCACGGCAAGTTATCTTTTCACCCACATTTCTTCATATTTACATTACAACTCGGTCTGATATCTTCCTTTATACTTTCCTTGGCATTATTGTCTGTTGGATCTCATTATTTTATTGTAAAACACAGAAAAACGAGCCCATAAGTATACACTTCTTTCCTTAATTCATTAACGAGGGTCTCGTACTGGAAGACTTAGTGCCTTTAGGTTATATACGAGAGACTATTGGTCAAATGCCTACTTATTAAGTTCATGTGCTACGTGACGCCAAATAGGCTCTTAAGAGTGTGCTAAACTCGCCGCCATGGCTACTGGTGGCGCTGACTGACACTCCCGCGTTTAATTCACATATAAACCCAATGATGCACCTGGGGGGATAGCTGTCGTAGTAGCTCAATGGTAGAGCATCGAACGCGTCGCTCGAAGGTCGCAGGTTCGGATCCTGCCCTCGGCAAGTTATTTTAGGAGCGAAGCTCCTTAGGGCGTGGGCTGTGCGTCCCCTGTATGTAGCCACCTCTAGTTTAGTTCTTGCAGTGTTCACTAGATGGCGGTACCGTCCCCTGCATGTAGCCACCTCTAGTTTAGTTCTTGCAGTGTTCACTAGATGGCGGTACCGTCTCCTGTATGTAGCCACCTCTCGTTGAGTTCTTGTAGTGTTTACTAAATGGTGGTACTTGTAGCTGATGATGAAAAGATGCAGGATGTTATAAACTAGAAAGCGGTACTTGTAGTTGATGAAAGACGCGAGATCTTATAAAATAGGAATGATGTCACATATGGCGCGTGTCATTGGTTGAAGGCAATCGTTCGATTTAGTGCGGCGACGTACGCTAGGGGGAGCGATGTAATAAAATCGAGTGGGCAAAATGTACAGAGGATTCATGGTTTACCAGGTTTACCTCCGGAGCTTCGCCCACTCATCATCATTCACTTCGTGGATATGGCGGCACTTTTTTTTCACCCACTTTTCTTCATATCTATAATACTATTTTGTCTAATATCTTCCTCTACACTTTCCTTGGCATTATTGTCTGTTAGGTCTCATTATTATTGTGTAAAACACAGAAAAATGAGCCCTTAATTATACACTCTTTTTCTTAATTCATTAATGAGGTACTCTTAGTAGCACACTTAGTGCATTTAGGTTGTATACGAGCGACTATTGGTCACCTGCCAACTCGTAATAGGTTCACCTGCTACGTGATGCCAAATGGGCTCATAAGAATGTGCTACCCTCACCGCCATTTCTACTGGTGGCGCTGACTGACACTCCCACGTTTAATTAACATATAAACCCAATAAAGTGGCTGGGGGTATAGCTCTCGTGGTAGCTCAGTGGTAGAGCATCGAACGCGTCACTCGAAGGTCGCAGGTTCGGATCCTGCCCTCGGCAAGTTATTTTTTCACCCACTTTTCTTCATATTTATAATACTATTTTGTCTAATATCTTCCTCTACACTTTCCTTGGCATTATTGTCTGTTAGGTCTCATTATTATTGTGTAAAACACAGAAAAATGAGCCCTTAATAATACACTTCTTTCCTTAATTCATTAATGAGGGTCTCTTAGTAGCACACTAAGTGCATTTAGGTTGTATACGAGGAACTATTGGTCAGTGGCCCACTCGTAATAAGTTCACATGCTACGTGACGCCATATAGGCTCATAAGAGTGTGCTACACTCACCGCCATGGCTACTGGTGGCGCCGACTGACACTCCCGCGTTTAATTCACATATTAACCCAATAATGTGGCGGGGGGTATAGCTCTCATGGTAGCTCAGTGGCAGAGCATCGAATGTGTCATTCGAAGCTCGCAGGTTCAGATCCGGCCCAAAGCAAGTTATTTTTTCACCCACTTTTCTTATATTACATTACAATTTGGTATATATCTTCCTCTATACTTTCCTTGGCATTATTGCCTGTTATATCTCAATAATATTGTGTAAAACACAGAAAAACAAACCCTCAAGAATACACATATTTCCTTAATTCATTAACGTGGGTCTCGTACTGGCAGACTTAGTGCATTTAGGTTGTATACGAGGGACTATTGGTCAGCTGCCTACTCGTAATAAGTTCACGTGCTACGTGACGCCAAATAGGCTCATAAGAGTATGCTACACTCGCCACCATGGCTACTTGTGGCGCCGACTGACACTCCCGCGTTTAATTCACATATAAAGCCAATAAAGTGGCTGGGGGGTTAGCTGTCGTGGTAGCTCAGTGGTAGAGCATCGAACACGTCATTCGAAGGTCGCAGGTTCGGATCGTGTCCACGGCAAGTTATCTTTTCACCCACATTTCTTCATATTTACATTACAATTCCGTCTGATATCTTTCTCTATGCTTTACTTGGCATCATTGTCTGTTAGGTCTCATTATTATATTGTAAAACACAGAAAAACGAGCCCATAAGTATACACTTATTATCTTAAATCATTACCGAGGGGCTCGTACTGGCGGACATAGTGCCTTTAGGTTCTTTACGAGCGACTATTGGTCAGCTGCCAACTCGTAATAAGTTCACTTGCTACGTGACGCCAAATAGGCTCATAGGAGTGTGCTACACTCACCGCCATGGCTACTGGTGGCGCTGACTGACACTCCCACGTTTAATTCACTTATTAACCCAATAATGTGGCTGGGGGGGATAGCTGTCATGGTAGCTTAGTGGCAGAGCATCGAATGTGTCATTTGAAGCTCGCAGGTTCAGATCCGGCCCAAGGCAAGTTATTTTTTCACCCACTTTTTTTCATATTACATTACAATTTGGTATAATATCTTCCTCTATACATTCCTTGGCATTATTGCCTGTTAGATCTCAATAATATTGTGTAAAACACAGAAAAACGAGCCCTTATGTATACACTTCTTTCCTTAAATCCTTAACGAGGGGCTCGTACTGGTAGACTTAGTGCCTTTAGGTTGTATACGAGGGACTATTGGTAAGCTGCCTACTCGTAATAAGTTCACGTGCTACGTGACGCCAAATAGGCTCATAAGAGTGTGCTACACTCGCCGCCATGGCTACTTGTGGCGCCGACTGACACCCCCACGTTTAATTCATATATAAACCAATAAAGTGGCTGGGGGGATAGCTGTCGTGGTAGCTCAGTGGTAGAGCGTAGACCGTGTCATTCGAAGGTCGCAGGTTCGTATTGTGCCCACGGCAAGTTATCTTTCAACCCACTTTTCTTCATATTTACAATACAGTTCGGTCTAATATCTTCCTCTGTAGTTTCCTGGGCATTATTGTCTGTTAGATCTCATTATTATTGTGTAAAACACAGAAAAACGAGACCATAAGTAAACACTTCTTTCTTTGATACATTAACGAGTGTCTCCTACTGGCAGACTTAGTGCCTTCAGGTTGTATACGAACGACTATTGGTCAGCTGCCAACTCGTAATACGTTCACGTGCTAAGCGACGCCAAATAGGCTCATAAGAGTGTGCTACACTCGCCGCCATGGCCACCGGTGGCGCTGACTGACACTCCCACGTTTAATTCACATATAAACCCAATAAAGTGGCTCGGGGGATAGCTGTCGTGGTAGCTTAGTGGTAGAACATAAAACGCGTTATTCGAAGGTCGCAGGTTCAGGTCGTGTCCACGGCAAGTTATCTTTTCACCCACGTTTCTTCATATTTACATTACAATTCGATCTGATATATACCTCTATACTTTCCTCGGCATTATTGTCTGTTAGATCTCATTATTATATTGCAAAACAGAAAAACGAGCCCATAAGTATACACGTCTTTCCTTAATTCATTAACGAGGGTCTCATACTGGCAGACTTAGTGCCTATAGGTTGTATACGAGGCACTATTGGTCAGCTGACCACTCATAATAAGTTCACGTGCTACGTGACGCCAAATGGGCTCATAAGAGTGTGCTACACTCACCGCCATGGCTACTGGTGGCGCCGACTGACACTCCCGCGTTTAATTCACATATTAACCCAATAATGGGGCGGAGGGTATAGCTCTCATGGTAGCTCAGTGGCAGAGCATCGAATGTGTCATTCGAAGCTGCGAGGTTCAGACCGGCCCAAGGCAAGTTATTTTTTCACCCACTTTTCTTATATTACATTACCAATTTGCCTATAATTCTTCCTCTATACTTTCCTTGGCATTATTGCCTGTTAGGTCTCAATAATATTGTGTAAAACACAGAAAAACAAGCCCTTAAGTATACACATACTTCCTTAATTCATTAACGTGGGTCTCGTACTGGCAGACTTAGTGCATTTAGGTTGTATACGAAGGACTATTGGTCAGCTGCCTACTCGTAGTAAGTTCACGTGCTACGTTACGCCAAATAGGCTCATAAGAGTGTGCTACACTCGCCACCATGGCTACTTGTGGCGCCGACTGACGCTCCCGCGTTTAATTCACATATAAAGCCAATAAAGTGGCTGGAGGGATAGCTGTCGTGGTAGCTCGGTGGTAGAGCATCGAACGCGTCACTCGAAGGTCGCTGGTTCGGATCCTGCCCTCGGCAAGTTATTTTTTCACCCACCTTTCTTCATATTGTTAATACTATTTGATCTATATCTTCCTCGACCCTTTCCTTGGCATTATTGCCTGTTCGATCTCATTATTTTTGTGTAAAACAGAAAAACGAGCCCATAAGTATACACGTCTTTCCTTAATTCATTAACGAGGGTCTCATACTGGCAGACTTAGTGCCTATAGGTTGTATACGAGGCACTATTGGTCAGCTGACCACTCATAATAAGTTCACGTGCTACGTGACGCCAAATGGGCTCATAAGAGTGTGCTACACTCACCGCCATGGCTACTGGTGGCGCCGACTGACACTCCCGCGTTTAATTCACATATTAACCCAATAATGTGGCGGGGGGTATAGCTCTCATGGTAGCTCAGTGGCAGAGCATCGAATGTGTCATTCGAAGCTCGCAGGTTCAGATCCGGCCCAAGGCAAGTTATTTTTTCACCCACTTTTCTTATATTACATTACAATTTGATATAATATCTTCCTCTATACTTTCCTTGGCATTATTGCCTGTTAGGTCTCAATAATATTGTGTAAAACACAGAAAAACAAGCCCTTAAGTATACACATACTTCCTTAATTCATTAACGTGGGTCTCGTACTGGCAGACTTAGTGCATTTAGGTTGTATACGAAGGACTATTGGTCAGCTGCCTACTCGTAGTAAGTTCACGTGCTACGTTACGCCAAATAGGCTCATAAGAGTGTGCTACACTCGCCACCATGGCTACTTGTGGCGCCGACTGACGCTCCCGCGTTTAATTCACATATAAAGCCAATAAAGTGGCTGGAGGGATAGCTGTCGTGGTAGCTCGGTGGTAGAGCATCGAACGCGTCACTCGAAGGTCGCTGGTTCGGATCCTGCCCTCGGCAAGTTATTTTTTCACCCACCTTTCTTCATATTGTTAATACTATTTGATCTAATATCTTCCTCGACCCTTTCCTTGGCATTATTGCCTGTTCGATCTCATTATTTTTGTGTAAAACAAAGAAAAACGAGCCCTTAAATATACACTTCTTTCCCTAATTCATTAACGAGGGTCTCATACTGGCAGACTTAGGGTCTTTAGGTTGTATACGACGGACTATTGGTCAACTGCCTACTTGTAATAAGTACACGTGCTACGTGACGCCAAATAGGCTCATAAGAGTGTGCTACACTCGCCGCCATGGCTACTGGTGGCGCTGACTGATACTCCCGCGTTTAATTCACATATAAACCCAATAAAGTGGCTCGGGGGATAGCTGTCGTGGTAGCTTAGTGGTAGAGCATCGATCTCGTCATTCGAAGGTCGCAGGTTCGAATCCTGCCCACGGCAAGTTGTCTTTTCACCCACTTTTCTTCATATTTACATTACTATTTGGTCTAATATCTTTCTCCATACATTCCTTGGCATTATTGCCTGTTAGATCTCATAACTATTGTGTAAAACACAGAAAAACGAGTCCTTAAGTATACACTTCTTTCCTTAATTCATTAACGAGGGGCTCGTACTGGCAGACTTAGTGCCTTTGGGTTGTATATGAGGGACTATTGGTCAATGGCCCACTCGTAATAAGTTCACGTGCTGCGTTACGCCAAATAGGCTCACAAGAGTGTGCTACACTCTCTGCCAAGGCTACTGGTGGCGCTGACTCACACTCCCACGTTTAATTCACATATAAACCCAATAAAGTGGCTGGGGGTATAGCTCTCGTGGTAGCTCAGTGGTAGAGCATCGAACGCGTCACTCGAATGTCGCAGGTTCGGATCCTGCCCTCGGCAAGTTATTTTTTCACCCACTTTTCTTCATATTTATAATACTATTTTGTCTAATATCTTCCTCTACACTTTCCTTGGCTATATTGTCTGTTAGGTCTCATTATTATTGTGTAAAACACAGAAAAATGAGCCCTTAATTATACACTTCTTTCCTTAATTCATTAATGAGGGTCTCTTAGTAGCACACTTAGTGCATTTAGGTTGTATACGAGTGACTATTGGTCAGCTGCCAACTCGTAATAAGTTCACCTGCTACGTGATGCCAAATGGGCTCATAAGATTGTGCTACACTCACCGCCATTGCTACTGGTGGCGCTGACTGACACTCCCACGTTTAATTTACATATAAACCCAATAAAGGGACTCGGGCGATATCTGAGGTGGTAGCTTAGTGGTAGAGCATAAAACGCGTTATTCGAAGGTCGCAGGTTCGGGTCGTGTCCAGGGCAAGTTATCTTTTCACCCACGTTTCTTCATATTTACATTACAATTCGGTCTGATATCTTCCTCTATACTTTCCTCGGCATTATTGTCTGTTAGATCTCATTGTTATATTGCAAAACACAGAAAAACGAGCCCATAAGTATACATGTGACGTATGAAGCGATGGTTGGTAGAGGCAGAGAAGGAAGAAGTGAGAGATGGGATAAACATGGGGTATGAGCCAGGCCACGTCGCCAATACATCATAGCGTCACACGAGTCGACAGGATGAAGACCTCCCAGCTACTTCATCAGTGTCTCATCATCGACGCAGTTCTACACAAGACGCCCTGACCATACATCGACTACAGAATCATCTCCTAGCCGCACACAGTGACCAGCACCATGACAGAATCATCGACCGACCTTCCCATCCCCAAGTACACCGGAGCAGTGGACGATGGACCTGTACAGGACTGGTTCGACCTATTCGAGTTCCACGCTACCGCTGCATCTTGGTCGGAACGGGAGATGGTTACTAACTTCAGCGACTACGTCACCGGTGAGGCATTCAAGTTTTACCTGGTACACATATTCGAAAACGACGAATCATGGCAAAAGATCAGAGAAGAGATGATTGCCCGTTTTAACGACTGCAACAAGGACTTTCTCATTACCGGCCATCTGCATGCAACCACACGCGGCCGTCACAGTCCACGCTTATTTCAGAAGGAACTTAGCTTTCCACCAGGTTACCCTTCACGAAAGCCCGTATTTTCAAAGTCGTCGCTCCAGCACACGACACGAGGCGTTGCTTACCCATCTCATGCACTTCATTTTTCGTCTCGTATACGTGGTCCACCATCCGGTTTTCCATCACGCTGTTCTTCAAGCACTCCTAACGCTCACCACTTGCCTTATAAGGACGCTGTATTCATGGTAGATGACCTGGCGCATCGAGAAAATACCCTGTCAAGCCATTCTTCTTCCGTACGGTTTCATGCATCACCGTCCGGTGCACACACCCTCCACAGTCCAAACAAAACAGAACGCTCAGACGCATCGAACGTCGCTCGCTACCAGGCGCCAAAGCCCCTCGTATTGAACAGTGAAGAAGCCTCCAAAGACCTTTCTGTCCATTCTAGCGCACCACCTTCATTTTATTTTGAGCATCACGACAATCCAACAATCAACTATTTATTGGTCACACCAACTATCAAAGAAAAACAGGCTCGTGTTACTAAAGGAGTACCACCTCGACAGATTCCGCAACATCAGCAGTACCATCAAGAACTCAAAGAACTACGGAAAGTACAGCAGTTGCATCAAGCACTACGACGAACTAAAATAGGATCACAAGCAGATTTGCGGCTTAAGAATGGTCGTGAGGAACGTCACCAGCTAAAGGAAAGACCAAGTCAACATCTGAGCCATATTCGTAGAAGGAAACGTCAAGTAAGCCTTCTGTACCAGATATCAAGGCATCATGTACAATCCTACCGACGGAGATATCACCACAGAAAACCACGAAACAGACTGAACGCTACCATTTGCAAAATTCAGGAACACAGACATCGTATCATCAACTTCGGCTCTGGCAAACGCCAGCTGGAAGCAATGCTTCTGTCTCAGCCACGACACAAAATACAGCACCCAGGACAGAAAATTCGGCGCATACGACGTCTGACCTTCAAAGGCTACAAGGACGTCCAACCTCGTTCGTTCTTCGCAGCTGCTGAAGCCGTATCATGGTCAGTGCAGTTGTGTAAGACGTGGTTATCTTTTCCAGAACGCCACAGTCAGCCTCGCCCACCCGAACGCCTGTGTTAACCGGACTGCTGCACTCCCTCCTGAAGTCTTTGAAAGTGTACGGAACTCCTCTGGAGCATAGAACCAATCGTGAAATTTGACATTTGTGACTTTTCAACCTCTCCTTGTTTACTTTTTATTGTTCGTAATTCATGCATTTTTTCGGGGGGAGGGGGAATCGTGTGACGTATGAAGCGATGATTGATAGAGGCCGAGGAGGAAGAAGTGCAGAACGGAATAAACATGGGGTATGAGCCAGGCCACGTCGCCAATACATCATAGCGCCACATACACATCTTTCCTTAATTCATTAACGAGGGTCTCATACTGGCCGACTTAGTGCCTATAGGTTGTATACGAGAGACTATTGGTCAGCTGACCACTCGTAATAAGTTCACGTGCTACGTGACGCCAAATGGGCTCATAAGAGTGTGCTACACTCGCTGCCAAGGCTACTGGTGGCGCTGACTGACACTCCCACGTTTAATTCACATATAAACCCAATAAAGTGGATGGGGGTATACCTCTCGTGGTAGCTCAGTGGTAGAGCATTGAACGCGTCACTCAAAGGTCGCCGGTTCGAATCGTGCCATCGGCAAGTTATTTTTTCACCCACTTTTCTTCGTATTTATATTACTATTTGGTCTAATATCTTCCTCTACACTTTCCTTGGCATTATTGTTTGTTAGGACTGATTATTATTGTATAAAACACAGAAAATTGAGCCCTTAAGTATACACTTCTTTCCTTAATTCATTAACGAGGGTCTCTTAGTAGAACTTAGTGCCTTTAGGTTGTATACGAGGAACTATTGGTCAGTGGCCCACTCGTAATAGGTTCACGTGCTACGTGACGCCATGGCGTCTCTCATAATCAAATGGTGGTTTTGGGACGTTAAACCCCACAAATCAATCAGCTACGTGACGCCAAATAGGCTCATAAGAGTGTGCTACACTCACCACCATGGCTACTGGTGGCGCCGACTGACACTCCCGCGTTTAATTCACATATTAACCCAATAATGTGGCGGGGGGTATAGCTCTCATGGTAGCTCAGTGGCAGAGCATCGAATGTGTCATTCGAAGCTCGCAGGTTCAGATCCGGCCCAAAGCAAGTTATTTTTTCACCCACTTTTCTTATATTACATTACAATTTGGTATAATATCTTCCTCTATACTTTCCTTGGCATTATTGCCTCTTAGATCTCAATAATTTTGTGTAAAACACAGAAAAACAAGCCCTTAAGTATACACATATTTCCTTAATTCATTAACGTGGGTCTCGTACTGGCAGACTTAGTGCCTATAGGTTGTATACGAGGGACTATTGGTCAGCTGACCACTCGTAATAAGTTCACGTGCTACGTGACGCCAAATGGGCTCATAAGAGTGTGCTACACTCACCGCCATGGCTACTGGTGGCGCCGACTGACACTCCCGCGTTTATTTCACATATTAACCCAATAATGTGGCGGGGGGTATAGCTCTCATGGTAGCTCAGTGGCAGAGCATCGAATGTGTCATTCGAAGCTCGCAGGTTCAGTTCCTGCCCTCGGCAAGTTATTTTTTCACCCACATTTCTTATATTACATTACAATTTGATATAATATCTTCCTCTACACTTTCCTTGGCATTATTGCCTGTTAGGTCTCAATAATATTGTGTAAAACACAGAAAATCAAGCCCTTAAGTATACACATACTTCCTTAATTCATTAACGTGGGTCTCGTACTGGCAGACTTAGTGTATTTAGGTTGTATACGAGGGACTATTGGTCAGCTGCCTACTCGTAATAGGTTCACGTGCTACGTGACGCCAAATAGGCTCATAAGAGTGTGCTACACTGGCCACCATGGCTACTTGTGGCGTCGACTGACACTCCCGCGTTTAATTCACATATAAACCCAATAAAGTGGCTCGGGGTATAGCTGTCGCGGTAGCTCAGTGGTAGAGCATCGAACGCGTCATTCGAAGGTCGCAGGTTCGGATCGTGTCAACGGCAAGTTGTCTTTTCACCCACTTTTCTTCATATTTACATTACTATTTGGTCTAATATCTTTCTCCATACATTCCTTGGCATTATTGCCTGTTAGATCTCATAACTATTGTGTAAAACACAGAAAAACGAGTTCTTAAGTATACACTTCTTTCCTTAATTCATTAACGAGGGGCTCGTACTTGCAGACTTAGTGCCTTTGGGTTGTATATGAGAGACTATTGGTCAGTGGCCCACTCGTAATAAGTTCACGTGCTGCGTTACGCCAAATAGGCTCACAATAGTGTGCTACACTCTCTGCCAAGGCTACTGGTGGCGCTGACTGAAGCTCCCACGTTTAATTCACATATAAACCAATAAAGTGGCGGGAGTTATAGCTCTCGTGGTAGCTCAGTGGTAGAGCATCAAACGCGTCACTCGAAGGTCGCAGGTTCGGATCCTGCCCTCGGCAAGTTATTTTTTCACCCACTTTTCTTCATATTTATAATACTATTTTGTCTAATATCTTCCTCTACACTTTCCTTGGCATTATCGTCTGTTAGGTCTCATTATTATTGTGTAAAACACAGAAAAATGAGCCCTCAATTATAAACTTCTTTCCCTAATTCATTAATGAGGGTCTCTTAGTAGCACACTTAGTGCATTTAGGTTGTATACGAGCGACTATTGGTCAGCTGCCAACTCGTAATAAGTTCACCTGCTACGTGATGCCAAATGGGCTCATAAGATTGTGCTACACTCACCGCCATTGCTACTGGTGGCGCTGACTGACACTCCCACGTCTAATTCACATATAAACCCAATAAAGGGACTCGGGCGATATCTGAGGTGGTAGCTTAGTGGTAGAGCATAAAACGCGTTATTCGAAGGTCGCAGGTTCGGGTCGTGTCCAGGGCAAGTTATCTTTTCACCCACGTTTCTTCATATTTACATTACAATTCGGTCTGATATCCTCCTCTATACTTTCCTCGGCATTATTGTCTGTTAGATGTCATTATTATATTGCAAAACACAGAAAAACGAGCCCATAAGTATACACGTCTTTCCTTAATTCATTAACGAGGGTCTCATACTGGCCGACTTAGTGCCTATAGGTTGTATAAGAGGGACTATTGGTCAGCTGACCACTCGTAATAAGTTCACGTGCTACGTGACGCCAAATGGGCTCATAAGAGTGTGCAACACTCGCTGCCAAGGCTACTGGTGGCGCTGACTGACACTCCCACGTTTAATTCACATATAAACCCAATAAAGTGGCTGGGGGTATACCTCTCGTGGTAGCTCAGTGGTAGAGCATCGAACGCGTCACTCAAAGGTCGCAGGTTCGAATCGTGCTATCGGCAAGTTATTTTTTCACCCACTTTTCTTCGTATTTATATTACTATTTGGTCCAATATCTTCCTCTACACTTTCCTTGGCATTATTGTTTGTTAGGACTCATTATTATTGTATAAAACACAGAAAATTGAGCCCTTAAGTATACACTTCTTTCTTTAATTCATTAACGTGGGTCTCGTACTGGCAGACTTAGTGCATTTAGGTTGTATACGAGGGACTATTGGTCAGCTGCCTACTCGTAATAAGTTCACGTGCTACGTGACGCCAAATAGGCTCATAAGAGTATGCTACACTCGCCACCATGGCTACTTGTGGCGCCGACTGACACTCCCGCGTTTAATTCACATATAAAGCCAATAAAGTGGCTGGGGGGATAGCTGTCGTGGTAGCTCAGTGGTAGAGCATCGAACGCGTCATTCGAAGGTCGCAGGTTTGGATCGTGTCCACGGCAAGTTATCTTTTCACCCACATTTCTTCATATTTACATTACAATTCCGTCTGACATCTTCCTCTATGCTTTACTTGGCATCATTGTCTGTTAGGTCTCATTATTATATTGTAAAACACAGAAAAACGAGCCCATAAGTATACACTTATTATCTTAATTCATTACCGAGGGGCTCGTACTGGCGGACATAGTGCCTTTAGGTTTTTTACGAGCGACTATTGGTCAGCTGCCAACTCGTAATAAGTTCACTTGCTACGTGACGCCAAATAGGCTCATAAGAGTGTGCTACACTCACCGCCATGTCTACTGGTGGCGCTGACTGACACTCCCGCGTTTAATTCACATATTAACCCAATAATGTGGCTGGGGGGATAGCTGTCATGGTAGCTCAGTGGCAGAGCATCGAATGTGTCATTTGAAGCTCGCAGGTTCAGATCCGGCCCAAGGCAAGTTATTTTTTCACCCACTTTTCTTCATATTACATTACAATTTGGTATAATATCTTCCTCTATACTTTCCTTGGCATTATTGCCTGTTAGATCTCAATAATATTGTGTAAAACACAGAAAAACGAGCCCTTATGTATACACTTCTTTCCTTAAATCCTTAACGAGGGGCTCGTACTGGTAGACTTAGTGCCTTTAGGTTGTATACGAGAGACTATTGGTAAGCTGCCTACTCGTAATAAGTTCACGTGCTACGTGACGCCAAATAGGCTCATAAGAGTGTGCTACACTCGCCGCCATGGCTACTTGTGGCGCCGACTGACACCCCCACGTTTATTTCATATATAAACCCAATAAAGTGGCTGCGGGGATAGCTGTCGTGGTAGCTCAGTGGTAGAGCATAGACCACGTCATTCGAAGGTCCCAGGTTCGTATCGTGCCCACGGCAAGTTATCTTTCCACCCACTTTTCTTCATATTTACATTACAGTTTGGTCTAATATCTTCCTCTGTAGTTTCCCTGGCATTATTGTCTGTTAGATCTCATTATTATTGTGTAAAACACAGAAAAACGAGCCCATAAGTATACACTTCTTTCTTTGATACATTAACGAGTGTCTCCTACTGGCAGACTTAGTGCCTTCAGGTTGTATACCAACGACTATTGGTCAGCTGCCAACTCGTAATACGTTCACGTGCTAAGCGACGCCAAATAGGCTCATAAGAGTGTGCTACACTCGCCGCCATGGCTACCGGTGGCGCTGACTGACACTCCCACGTTTAATTCACATATAAACCCAATAAAGTGGCTCGGGGGATAGCTGTCGTGGTAGCTCAGTGGTAGAGCATTGAACGCGTCATTCGAAGGTCGCAGGTTCGGGTTGTGTCCACGGCAAGTTATCTTTTCACCCACTTTTCTTCATATTTACATTAACATTTGGTCTAATATCTTCCTCTATACTTTCCTTGGCATTATTGCCTGTTCGATCTCATTATTTTTGTGTAAAACACAGAAAAACGAGCCCTAGGGTATACACTTCTTTCCCTAATTCATTAACGAGGGTCTCATACTGGCAGACAGTGTCTTTAGATTGTATACGAGAGACTATTGGTAAGCTGCCTACTCGTAATAGGTTCACGTGCTACGTGACGCCAAGTAGGCTCATAAGAGTGTGCTACACTCGCCGCCATGGCTACCGGTGGCGCTGACTGACACTCCCACGTTCAATTCACATATAAACCCAATAATGCGTCTGAAGGGATAGCTGTCGTGGTAGCTTAGTGTTAGAGCATCGAACCCGTCATTCGAAGGTCGCAGGTTCGGGTCGTGTCCACGGCAAGTTATCTTTTCACCCACATTTCTTCATATTTACATTACAACTCGGTCTGATATCTTCCTCTATACTTTCCTTGGCATTATTGTCTGTTAGATATCATTATTATATTGTAAAACACAGAAAAACGAGCTCATAAGTATACACTTCTTTCCTTAATTCATTAACGAGGGTCTCGTACTGGAAGACTTAGTGCCTTTAGGTTATATACGAGAGACTATTAGTCAAATGCCTACTTATTAAGTTCATGTGCTACGTGACGCCAAATAGGCTCTTAAGAGTGTGCTAAACTCGCCGCCATGGCTACTGGTGACGCTGACTGACACTCTCACGTTTAATTCACATCTAAACCCAATAATCCATCTGGGGGGATAGCTGTCGTAGTAGCTCAATGGTAGAGCATCTAACGCGTCATTCGAAGGTCGCAGGTTCCGATCCTGGCCACTGCAAGTTGTCTTTTCAGCCACTTTTCTTCAGATTTAAAGTACAATTTCGTCTACTATCTTCCTTCATACTTTCCTTTGCACTATTGTCTGTTAGATCTCATTATTATTGTGTAAAACACAGAAAAAGGAGCCCTTAAGTATACACTTATTATCTTAATTCATTAACGAGGGCTCGTACTGGCAGACATAGTGCCTTTAGCTTGTATACGTGGGACTATTGGTAAGCTGCCTACTCGTGATAAGTTCAGGTGCTACGTGACGCCAAATAGGCTCATAAGAGTGTGCTACATTCGCCGCCGTGGCTACTTGTGGCGCCGACTAACACTCCTACGTTCAATTCACATATAAACCCAATAATGCGTCTGGAGGGATAGCTGTCGTGGTAGCTCAGTGGTATAGCAAAGAACGCGTCATTCGAAGGTCGCAGGTTCAGATCGTGTCCACGGCAAGTTATCTTTTCACCCACGTTTCTTCATATTTACATACAATTCGGTCTAATATCTTCTTTTATACTTTCCTTGGCATTATTCTCTGTTAGATCTCATTATTTATGTGTAAAACACAGAAAAACGAGCCCATAAGTATACACTTCTGTTCTTGATACATTAACGAGGGTCTCGTACTGGCAGACTTAGTACCTTTAGGTTGTATACGAGCGACTATTGGTCAGCTGCCTACTCGTTATAAGTTCACGTGCTTCGTGACGCCAAATAGGCTCTTAAGAGTGTGCTACACTCGCCGCCATGGCTACTTGTGGCGCCAACTGACACTCCTACGTTTAATCCACATATAAACCCAATAAAGTGGCTGGGGGGATAGCTGTCGTGGTAGCTCAGTGGTAGAGCATCGAACGCGTCATTCGAAGGTCGCAGGTTCGGGTCGTGTCCACGGCAAGTTATTTTTTCACCCACTTTTCTTCATATATACATGACAATTCGGTCTAATATCTTCTTCTATACTTTCCTTGGCATTATTGTGTGTTATATCTCATTATTATTCTGTAAAGCACAGAACAACGAGCCCATAAGTATACACTTATGTGTATACTTATACGTGCATAGGTATACACACACAACACACAACACACACACACATATATATATATATATATATATATATATATATATATATATATATATATATATGGCAGGCATGGGGGGGTTGAGTGGTCGTAGCGTTGCTTATAGTCAAGTAGATCCTCCGTGAGTGGTCACAACGTGGTTTCTTTCAACGTTTTGGCCTAGACTCCTGCCTTCATCAGGATCCTGATGAAGGCCAGACTCTAGGCCGAAACGTCGAAATAAACGACGTTGTGACCGCTCACGGAGAATTTACTTGACAATATATATATATATATATATATATATATATATATATATATATACATATATATATATATTTATCAAACGCCGCAATCGACTGTGCTAGGGCTGAGTTTGAATTTCACTCACTGGATGACCAAGCGTCCGTCGACACCCAGTCTGCCGCTAAACTTGTCGTTAGCGATGACACCTGCATCGCTCCATGCTCTTTTGCATTCGTGCCAACTTCATGCAGCGCCATATCCAACGGCACGGTCTTCTTCACACCATCTCCAATTTTCGTCGCCCGAAGAGCCCTTCCCCTGCTTTTTGCTGCTCTCGACCTTGTAGAAGGCTCAACCACAATACCAATTTATAATCATGATTCGTTGTCTTTATCCCTACTTTGTCACGAGTGCCTTGGCCACGTCGAGACAATAAGTTCTTCCAGAATTATATCCGTACCCGATAAGGTGCCTTCTACCTCCGTCTGTGAACTGGCTGTCGTCTCAGCGGCTGACTCAACGTCAGCGAGCATATTTCAACCATTCATCAATTAAGATTTGACATCTTCGCAGCGTTCAGAACTCCTCACCACTCTTGAGAGCTACCGCCATTCTTTCAACGTTGAACAAATATCACTCGGCCATGCCTTAGCAGCAGAACACCACATCGACACTGGGTCCCACTGACCGCTGCGACAATGACCGTATCGCGTGTCCGCTACAGAACGTCGCGTCATTGCTGACCAAGTAGACGACATGCTTCGCAGAGGCGTCATTCGACCTTCACAGAGCCCATGGGCATCTCCGGTGGTCCTCGTTAAAAAGAAAGACGGTTTTATTCGTTTCTGTGTCGATTTCCGGCGATTGAACAAGATCACGCTGAAGGATGTCTATGCACTACCGCGCACTGACGATGCTTTGGACAGTTTACAGGGTGCCGAGTTCTTTTCCTCGTCAGACCTGCGGTAAGGCTACTGGCAGGTGCCTATGGCGGAGGCCGATCGCCCCAAAACCGCTTTTGTCACGCCAGATAGCTTATATGAATTCACCGTCATGCCCTTCGGACTTTGCAATGCACCTGCAACGTAAGAACGAACGATGGACAACATCCTGCGTGGACTAGAATGGAAGATATGCTTGTGTTACCTCGGTGATATCGTGGTTTTCGCCCCTAACTTTCGCCCCGGATCCCGAATCCCGGATCCCGGAGTTTTTGCCCCGGATCCCGAGAAATTGCGAGCTGTTACGGCGTTTCCTAAACCTACCACAATGAAAGAACTTCGAAGTTTTATCGGCTTGTGTTCGTATTTCCGGCGATTCGTCCGAAACTTCGCGTCTATTATATCACCTCTCACGCAACTTCTCAGCAACTGTAAAGACCTCTTTTCGTGGTCCCCTGCCTGCGACGAGGCTTTAACCACCTTGCGACGGCTTCTCACGACGCCACCCATTCTACGCTTTCAATCCTGAAGCTCCAACTGAAATCCACACCGACACCAGTGGTGTATGCCTGGGTGCTGTGCACGCACAGCGTAAACCGGAGCATCAGGAATACGTCGTGACATACGCTAGTCACACACTTACCAAGGCTGAGAGCACCTACAGCGTCACAAAAAAGGAGTGCTTGGCCATTGTGTGGGCCCTTGGAAAGTTTTGCCCATATCCATATGGTCGTTCTTTTGATGTCGTGACCGACCACCACGCGCTGTGCTGGCTTTCGACGTTAAAAGACCTATCTGGCCGCCTCGCTCGCTGGGCGTTGAATTCAAGATTATGACATACGCGTGGTTTTTCTGTCAGGACGGAAGCATGCTGACGCTGACGCCCTTTCCCGTTCCCCCCTGTCCCATAATGCCACAGCTGACTCCGCTTGCGATTCGACATTGTCATCGCTTGACTTTGACACCATTGCTATCGAACAACGTAATGACCCACGGACTGCGTCTCTCCTCAATCATCTCTCCGACACTTCTGAACTACCAAAGACGCGAAAGCTCCGGCGCCAAGTTTCACACTTCTCGATACGTGACACGCTTCTCTATCGACGCAACTACGCACCAGAGGGACGCAAGTGGGTGCTCGTCATTCCACGAACCCTGAGGTCACAGATTTGTTTCCCTTTCCACGCTGACCCACAATGTGGCCACGCTGGAGTCTTCAAGGCCTATGAAAGGCTTCGACATCGCTACTACTGGCATGGTATGTATACCTTCGTCCGCAACTTCGTCCGCTCTTGTGCTGAATGTCAGCGCCGAAAATCTCCACCACACGCCTCCGCCGGTGAACTGCAGCCTTTACCATGCCCTTCCCGACCCTTCGAACGGGTTGGAATAGTTATTTATGGGCCACATTCGTTGACTTCGACTGGCAACAGGTGGATAATAGTTGCTATCGACCACCTAACACGCTATGCTGAGACCGCTGCTCTTCAAACGGCTACAGCACAGGAGGTTGCCACTTTCCTACTGCTTCATTTTGTGTTGCGTCATGGAGGCCCTCAAGAACTCCTCAGTGACCGCGGCCACGCCTTCTTGTCCGAGAGCATTGAAAAATTGCTCGCTGAGTGCGCTATTGTACATCACACATGTACCGCTTACCACCCTCAAACGAATGGGGCTACCAAGCGCTTTAATCGTACTCTCGGTGACATGCTATCTAAGTATGTGACGCCTGATCACTCTAACTGGGACTTAGTCCTCCCATTCATTATATACGCCTATAATACGGCAACGCAAGCTACAACAGGCTTCTCCGCTTTTTACCTCCTCTACGGCCGTCACATCTCCCACACCATTGACACCATTCTGCCCTATCCGAGTGCCTACCGATCTTGGACGCCGCCAGACACGCAGAAGAATGTCGCCAGTTAGCTCGTCGCTTTATCTGCGATGACCAAAACAGGCAAAAAGCAATTCATGATGCCCAGACCTCAACTCCCGTTTTTCTTCCGGGTGCTCTTGTGTGGCTGTCAGTGCCGCATGGCACACCTGGGCTCTCTTCCAAACTTCTTCCAAAGTACGATGGGCCATATCGTATTCTCGAACAAACTTCGCCAGTAAACTACCTCGATGAGCCTCTTACGCCACCATCAGACTTGTGACGTCGCAACTGCGAGATTGTATACGTCCAGAGGCTCAAGCAGTACCACGGTTCAACGCCGCCTGCACAGGACTAAGTCGCCAGGATGGCTCCTTTTTTTCTCCGTGGGGCCATTGTAATGAAGAGGAAGTACTCCGGCGCAGAGGAAGCAGCATCGAGCGTGCAGCAGCGGCTCGAGCTCATAAATTGCGGCTGGTGCATCGCCTTCCAAGCCTTCTAAGCATCAACCTTTCTGCTCAATAAATCTCCATTATATATATATATATATATATATATATATATATATATATATTATATATATATATATATATATATATATATATATATATATTATATATATATATATATATTAGGCATTCATTAAGCACATCTACTATCTTTACACATCTTAATCATCATAAGCGGTCGTCATCTTCATCTGCTGTGGGGACTTGGCTTGTCTGAGTTCTGTGCCTTGGGTGTGGTCGCTTCATCGTGTCTTCTGGGCCTAATAAAGGTTGCCTTCACCGTTACATCACAAGTGGTGGAGGCGCTGGGTAGGCGCACTCGGAGTTAACGAAGCCAGTGGGACAGGCGTCGAGTGTGCGGGCATCGGTTGTACGATGGGTGGCGAGCCAGCGAGGACTTGTGCGTTCGTCAGCTGGAGTCGAGTTACTCGAGAGTACACACGCTGGCCCGGTCTTGGACGCCAACACCTCTTTGATAACGTCGCGCAAAGCAGTTGTGGAGAAGGGAGGTGGACTCGGTGTCATTGAGAGGCCGAAATATTGCAGCTCTTCCCGTATAATCACCCGGATCATGGTACGCAATGAGGCATCAGTCGTGGTGGTGTTTTCAGCGCTGTCCGGCGGTAACCGTTGGGACTTAAATTCCTCTAGGCGTTGGCACGTGGCAACAACGTCAGCGATTGTGGTCGGGTTTTGTATGACCAAGGCATTGAACGTGACCGTGCCGATCCCTTTCAATGGATGACGAACTCTCTCTGATTCAGACGTAGAGGTGCTGAAACGGTGACAAAGAGCAAGCACATCCTCTATGTACGATGTGTGAGACTCACCGCATTGTTGCTTGCGAGCATCCAGTGTCTTCTTCGCGAGAGCTGAACGAATCACCGGGGTGCCGAAAATTTGGCGAAGCTGTTCCTTGAAACGTGTCCAGTCCGTGATGTCCGTTTCATGATTGAAAAACCATGTTTTCGCTACGCCTGTCAGATAGAAAGAAACACGGCGAAGATCATCCCAGTTGTTAGTGGAACTAGCTCGATTGAACTGGTCCAACCAATCCTCCACATCTTCACCTCGAAGTCCGGCAAACGTGGGCGGCTCACGCTGGTGCGCGGTGATAATCCACGATGGATAGGCCGCGGTAGCCGGGGCCGTTGAGGTAGATGCAAAAGCGCCGGTTGGCTCGTCCTGAGGCATGTTACCGGACACCTGGCACAAACGACGACCTGAGCGGAGCTCCAGGAGCAGAGCGGGCTGGGAGAGGACGGAAGATTGTAGAGCACACTCCACCACTTACGATGTAACGGTGAAGGTAATGTTTCGTTCTTCTCTGCGCCTGTTAAACCATGTTCATCTTTTCATCTTCAAGTGAAGAATACGTGTCTCGTCTACTTCATTGCCGCCAGCTGGCTCGCGTCAACACTGAAGCCAAGCTACAGGATCGCAAGCTTGAGTATGATGCCTCTCATTGTGCCGTGTCTTTCAGCCCTGGCGACGAAGTCCTCCTTCTTACACCCATTTGCACTCCCGGCCTGTGCGAGATGTTTCAATTACGTTTTATTGGCCCCTACACTGTCTTGGAGCAAACGTCTCCTGTGAGTTATCACGTGGCACCCATTCTTCTTCCAACGGACCGCCGTTGCAGGGCAGCAGAAATAGTCCACGTATCCCGCATGAAGCCTTTCATACGGCGTTCCTCTTTGCTTTAAACTGCGGCCAAGGACTGCGGTCAGGATGACCGTTTTTACGTGGGGGGGGGGGGAGAGTTAGTGTGGGCATTCATTAGGCACATGTACTATCTTTACACATGTTCATCATCATAAGTGGTCGTCATCTTCATCAGCTGTGGGGACTTGGCTTGCCTGAGTTCTGTGCCTTGGGTGTTGTCGCTTCATCGTGTCTTCTGGGCCTAATAAAGGTTGCCTTCACCGTTACTTCACAATATATAGTGTCACGGCTAAAGGCTGGCAAGAAGACAGAGGACGAAGAAGTAATGAGCTTAGGCAGCAGCCACAGTTCCTCCAAGGAAGACGACGTTGAAGCGGCTGCTCTTTCGTTCTGTCAATACAGACCTCGTTTTTCCTGGTCGCACCGTCGTCCCATATCCTGTTATTTTCACCTAGCGACACTGGTGGAGCAGCTGGACTTCTCCAACTGATACTTGGGACACCTCCGCGGCCTGGCGCATTGAGTCCACCACCGCAACCCGTTCCTGCAGTGGATACTCCAGTCCACCGCTTCAGTCGCCGACAGCGAGGCGTTAGTCTTGAGGCAATCCCGCTCGAACTTCCCCAGCAACACACCATGCCTGGAGAAATGGCTACCGGAAGGCCTTCACAGCTCACTGTTGATCAGCCTCTGATTCCTGCGACCTTCCACAGTGAGGTTTATGAAGACGTTGAGGACTGGTTAGCCCAGTATGAGCGAGTTGCAAAATCCAACCGCTGGCCAAATAAACAAAAGCTATTGCGCGTCTACTTTGCTTTGGCAGACAGCACTCGTACGTGGTACGAGAACCACTTGTCAATGCCGTCCGTCTTCGTGGGAAGAATTTCGGCAGCAAATTCTCGGGACATTTGCAAACACCAACCGCCATGATTCTGCTCTGCTGCTCTGCTGCTCTGCTGCTGCTCTGCTGCTCATCGAGGCACGCATACAGAAACCGAACGAGAGCGTCGCCATGTTTGCGGAAGACATGGCCCACCAATTTCAGCGGGCTGACCCCGAGATGCCTGAAGGTAAAAAACTCCGACATTTGATATGGGCCGTGAAGGAAGAGCTGTTTGCGGGTCTCCTACGCAACCGGCCAACAAGCGTAGGGGAATTTAGAAAGAGGCTATGACAATCGAGCGAGCACTGCAGCAATGGCAGCGATACCATGACCAACCAAACAAGACATCTCCCAGCCTCTCTGGTTTGACTGCCGATAGTGAGTGTTTTCTGCGTGAGCTAATTTGCTAGGTCGTTCGGGAGGAGATCCGAAACCTTCTTGTGACTCCGCAAAAAAATGCCATGACTCGCGTCGCAGAATTTGTGCGGCAAGAACTCCGCCAGGCATTTTCGTTGCCCGAATTGCTCTCAGCCCAGCGGTCTGTAAGCTACGCATTAGCTGTCCTTCGACCGACTCCAGGGTCATACAACTCGTCACTACTGGCTCATCGTGACATCAGGCAAGGGCCTTACAACGAACCGTGGGCCCCAGCTCCCAATCCGCCGCAGCCGTATCTAAAGTGCTTATGCAAACGTCGCTGAAGTACACTCCGCTAACATCTGCATCTTGGTAGCGAAGGATGCCCACCAGTCGATCATTCATCCGTAAGACGGACTTGTGGCGCACCGTCGACCATCGACCCCTTTGCTTTCATTGCGGAGAAGCCAGCCATAATTTCCGCAATCGCTGGTACCGTGACCTTAGACATCATAACTTTCTACAAACCTCCCCTCGTGCTTATTTCAATAACCACCATGACATCAGTGCAGGCCCGCAAGCACAGCAACCCGAAGACCGTATCGTCGACCCCGCTCTCCTTCACCTGCAACTAACTCGCCGCAGCAGCGCCATTACTCCGAGGTGGTCAGGGGCAGATCTCATAGCCTTCGTCGGGGAAACTAACAGAAGCGACCTTTGGGGGGGGGGGAGGTTGCCACCCGTCGAGATGCTATCACACCCCCAACATCTTCTCTACGACGCGATACGACGAGTGATAGCACGGATCGTACGACAGACGGTACCAAGGACAATACGACGTCACCGAAATGAACGGAAATCGTAAGCGCCAACCTAGACATTTGTATAGACGGATGCCCAGTAACAGCACTGGCACATACTGATGCTGACTTCTCTACTATCAGCCGTAAACTCGCCGACTGCCTAAAATAAGTTCGAACAATATGGACGGGCCCAAACATAAGAACAGCCGGGGGTCAATTGTTGACGCCGACGGGCAAATGTACCACTCGAGTTAATATCGGCAGTTAAGATTTCGTCACTACTTTCGTAATTTTACCGGAGTGCTGCAAAGACCTGATTTTCGGCATAGACATCCTGCGTGAATACGGCGCCGTTATCAACATTCCTGAGAGGTCGGTTACATTTTGGATGGCCACAGATCAAGTTTCGGATGGGCCCTATACAGACCTGCGATGCAAACCTTTGCGCGTCTTCGATGATGACGTGGCCATCCCACCGTGGTCGAGTGCACTTGTGGCTGTGACATGTGACACGCTGAGCAATTCTGAAAACATCGCCGAGCAAATAGCAACACTGCTATTCAGCCATGGTTTATCTATTGCAAGAGGCGTCGTGAGCATAGAAGGTGGACACACGCACGTCTTGTTACAAACTTCAGCTGTGAACTCCGACATCTAACGAGGGGCATGGCAGTCGCGTACATAGAAGAGCTCATCGAGATGAAAGACTGCCTAACTCGTTAAAAAGATAATTCAACTGATCTGCCCCCCGCACCTCTATCTGTTAATATTGGCCCAAGTTTGCTGCCGGCGCTGAAGTAAAGTATCATGCAGCTTATTAACAAGTTTGAAGATTGTTTCTCTTCGACGTCGAGGGTCCGTCAAACGCCACTGACGAAACATCGAATTATAACGGACGACATAACCAGACCCATCAGGCAAAACCCGCACTGTATAGCTCCGCGAGAACGTGAAGCCATCGAAAACCAGGTGCGACAGATGGTTGAAGATGACGTTATTCAGCCGTCGAAAAGCTCTTGGGCTTCGCCGGTTGTATTAGTGATGAAAAAAGACGGCACCTTACGTTTCTGCGGGGATTACCGCAAGCTGAATCAGGTGACCAAAAAAGACGTCTACCCACTTACGCGTATGGACGATTCACTCGATCGACTACGGAATGCGCATTATTTCTCGTCGATGGATCTAAGGAGTGGGTATTGGCAGATAGAAGTCAATGAAAGAGACCGGGAGAAAACAGCTTTTGTGGCACCTGATGTCCTTTTTGAATTTAAGGTACTTTCATTTGGCTTGTGCTCAACACCGGCAACGTTTCAGCGGCTAATGGATACTGTACTATCAGGCCTCAAGTGGCAGACGTGCTTAGTGTATTTAGATGACGTCGTCGTATTTTCTGCCACATTCGACAAACACGTCGGGCGACTGCATTCAGTTTTTCAAGCTATCCGTTCCGCCGGACTAACACTTAAGCCAGAAAAATGCCATTTCGGCTTCGAAGAGCTTCTGTTCCTGGGGCATCTTGTCAGCAGTGAAGGTGTGCGGCCTGAACCTGAAAAAATAGGTGCTGGGTGCCGTTACGAATTTTCCAGCGCCAACTGACTAAAAGGCGGTCAGACGGTTTTTAGGACTGTGTGCGCACTACCGACGCTTCATTGAGAACTTCTCAATGAAGGCTCAATGCCTCGCCGTTGACCCGCCTTACCAGAGGAGACGTCGCACTCGCATGGAATGAAGAACCACAAAAATCATTCGACAAGCTGCGGCAACGCCTTCAGAAGCCACCAGTCCTCGCACAATTTGATAATGACGCCCCGACAACAGTGCACACTGACGCTAACAATATCGGCTTAGAAGCTGTGCTCGTGCAGTGGCAGGATGGCGCTGAACGAGTAATTGCTTACGCGAGCAGAACTCTTTCACGTGCGGAAGAAAATTATTCCACCACGGAAAAAGAGTGCCTTGCGGTGGTGTGGGCGGTTATAAAATTCCGCCCATATCGGTATGATCGTCCTTTTAATGTGGTCAGCGACCATCACTCTCTCTGCTGGCTGTCGAATTTAAGAGACCTTTTAGGACGGTTGGCGCGCTGGAGCCTGAAGCTTCAATAATTTCACATGACGGTGGCCTACAAATTGGGGAAGCGACGTGCAGACGCTGATTGCCTCTTTCGTGCGCCATACGAACCTGCGACGGCAGAAGATGACGATACAGTCTTTGTCGGAGATGTAAACACGGAAACTGTAGCACAGCTGCAACGAGACGACCCCGAACTAAATCCCATAATACGTTTTTTTAGAGGGTCGCACTTTAGCTGTACCTAGAGTGTTTCCGAGAGGGCTTTCGTCATTTTGCTTGCGCAACGATGTCCTATATAAGATAACCTTCACGCCACATGGAAACGACTACTTACTCGTCGTCCCAACATGTCTAAGGAGCGAAGTATTACAGGCATGTCACGATGAACCAACATCCGGCCACTTGAGTTACACGCGTACGTTGTGCAGAGTGAGGCAAAAATACTACTGGCCAGGACTGGCGGCGAACGTTCAACACTATGTTCGGACGTGCCTTGATTGCCAGCAAACAAAAGTTCCACCTGTCAAACCAGCAGGCCTCCTTCATCCTATTGACGTGCCTGTTACTCCATTCGCTCAAGTCGGAATGGATCTTTTGGGCCTATTTCCAACCTCATCGGCATGTCGCAGTTGGATTATAGTAGCCACCGACTACCTCACTCGTTACGCCAAAACCAAGGCTCTGGAGAGGGGCACGGCAAGTGGAGCAGCCAGATTTTTCGTGGAGAATGTAGTGCTGAGGCATGACGCTCCGTCAGTGGTAAATAACAGGGGAACTGCATTCGCAGCCGAACTATTACAGGCAGTTTTAAGACTTGGTGGCACATCCCAACGGCGCACAACGGCGTATCATCCGCAAGCGAATGGTCCTACGGAGCGTCTTGTGGATATGCTCAGCATGGACGTCGATGTGGAGCATTAAAACTGGGACGAAACCTTGCTGTGTGTCACGTTCGCCTATAACACGGCTCATCAAAAAACAACAAGAACAACGCCATTATGCCTTCTTTATGGTCGGGAAGTCACCCCTATGCCGAATGCTATGCTGCCGAACGTGTGCGAAGACGCCAAAATGGATGGTGATTATATCACACAACTTGCCGAAGAAGCCCGACAACTTGCACGCCTACGTATTATTCGCCAGCAGCACTACGATTCAAGACGGTACAACCTTCGTCACCGACCAGTCTCCTACGAGCCAAGAGAAAAAGTTTGGATATGGACTCCTATTCGGCGCCGTGGCCTCTCAGAAAAACTGTTCAGACGGTACTTCGGTCCGTATAAAGTTTTACGACGTCTCAGTGACAATAAATATGCGGTTGTCCCGGATACTGCGCACTCCTTAAGACGACGAAGGTATGCTCCATACGTTGTGCGCGTGGTACTTATGAAGCCTTATTTCTCCGAATGAACTCATGAACTCCGAATTAACGCGTTTCCAGCGAATACGAACCACTTTGATTATAAAACATCGGAACGATGCTTTCTTAAATGGGAGGCTAATGTCACGGCTAAAGGCTGGCAAGAAGACAGAGGACGAAGAAGTGATGAGCGTGGGCAGCACCCATGGTTCCTCTGAAGAAGACGACGTGGAAGCGGCTGCTCTTTCGCTCTGTCAATACAGACTTTGTTTCATGGTCGCACCGTCGTCCTATATTATGTTATTTTCACCTAGCGACAATATAAATATATATATATATATATATATATCCGTGTTTTGACACAATATTGATGAAATCTAACAGACAATAATGCGAAGGAATGTATAGGGGAAGTTACTAGAACAAATGTAATGCAACATAAGAAGAAAGAAAATTGTGTGAAAAAAAAACGGTTGGTTATTTTTCACCCACTTTTCCTTCTTCTTATTCACATTACATTTGTTCTAATAACTTCCCCTATACAATCATTGGCATTATTGTCTGTTAGATCTCATTAGTATTATATATTGTATTATATATATATATATATATATATATATATATATATATAGGCAGGCATGGTGGTTGAGTGGCCGTAGCGTTGCATATAGTCTAGTAGATCCTCCGTGAGCGGTCACAACGTGGTTTATTTCGACGTTTCGGCCTAGAGTCTGGCCTAGAGTCTGGCCTTGATCAAGGCCAGACTCTGGGCCAAAACGTCGAAATAAACCACGTTGTGACCGCTCACGGAGGATCTACTAGACTATATATATATATATATATATATATATATATATATATATATATATATATATATATATATATATATATATATATATATCAATATATATATATATATATATATATATATACACGCACGAAGATACATACACGCACACAAATGCGCGAAGGTCACACGTGCGTGCCTGCGCGTGTATATACACCTAGGTGAATTCAAAAATTTTGGGAGAAACGAAGACAGCAGCCTACGACTTGCGTTGAAAACAAGCGTATGCGAAAATACAGTCACACACGTAACGCATGCAATTTTCCAGAGAGCTTTCCTCTGTAAGCTAAACTGTACTCTGCGCTTAGAAATGCCCAAACATTGATAAGTATGTGCACACGCTACGTAATGGTGTATTAACCGAGGAGACTTGGGACGTCATGAGTGAATTCATTAGAACAAACAACCGTAGTATCCGTCACCTTTTTCCGAATGCGTACACTCTAAGGCAAAATTACCCGAAAAAAGGAGTAACGGAGCCCAATCGGCATGCGCGATGAAGGGATAGACCGTTGAGGAGCAACCATAGAGGGAAGCGTGCCGCCCGAAACCACTTAATCTCCAAACATGCTCCGAATAGATGAACCGCCCGGGTATTGCAGGCAACTCGAAAAGCGTTGCCAAGGTGACCAGCCCTTTTTCTCCTCCTCTGCTGGCTCAGTCATTCCCCGTATTTCGCTGGCGACGGTTCGCGTTTGGCACGCTCGCAGTGCTTGACAACGGCCGCCTGAATTCGACGATCTATAAACTACGATGTGGTGCTTGTGTGTACGTTTAGAGGAGTGGGGGCTGCTGCTTTTGCGTTTCGCTGCACCCATGAAGTCTGCGGCAAGTCTCGACATGTCACCATGCCGCGCTGTATATCTCTGTCTTCTAGATAGTCACGACGAACACACGACAGAAACAGTTGGGAAGGCCGATATGGCAGACGAGAAGAACAGGCCTATCGGATATATACTTCAGTCCGACTCAGGGCAGAAAACAGCGCTGGAGTCTAAGGCAAGTAGGTTTTCTTTATTCTACACTACTTGTCGCATGTGCGATACGGATCACGCTTGGCGGCAACGGGCTCGGTCGTGTTGTATATCGTACGCACGAAATGCATCGCGAAGGTCAGCTTCGGCGTCTGCAGTGCGCCTGTGCTTTGCGACCGCCTGGAAATCGGCCGCCATTGCCGTCGGCCTCCTGTACGCTCGCTCATCGAGTGCTAACCTGTCGTCGCCGCCGTCATGAGCTCCGGGCTGCCGATATTGGGCTGAGGCCTCGTCGCTGTGTTGGGAGTCGTCGAAAACACGTTGCGGGTTCTCGTAAAGAGCTTGGTTGTAGTATGTGTAGCGCGCTGTAAGTGCACCAGCACGGACTGGCGGTGCTTCCGCTAGCGTCGGCACTCACTGAAAATTGGTCACCAATACAGTTGGCTTTCCCGTCAGTCGGTCGCAAGCAGCTTGGCGCCGTTCGTGGGTCACGGCGCCGAACTCGCGTTTGCGTGCTGCACTTGCTCAAGTTTGTGGAAAAGGGCCGCATTACCGTCGATTTCTTTGGCGCTAGCTCTAAACCAGCTCGGCGCTGTTCGTGGTGGCGGCCAAGCGTACGCTCGCTCTCCTGTTCGAAGTTCGCTGGCGGCAGACACTCCGCGTGCAGCGCCGTGTTTTGCCTCGCGTTCGCTTGCTCGAGCTAAACGACATCGCTCGCTTAGGACTCGCCGATTTGTTAGCGGTGCGGTGGTTCGAGAAGTCGTGGCTGTGGCCGCCGCTCCTAAACTGTTGCGCTACGGGGATCGAAATGAGTCTTTGACGATGTGTCACATCACGGTGAAATTATTAGCATGTTATATCTCACGTACGTTTTCATTTCATGTTGCACGTATTTCTCATTTGCATTTGTATTCATCCTCTGTCACTGGTGATTCACTATTTTACATACCTAATGTGCAGCCGTGGGCACACACCATGCTGAAGACAGCGTGCGCTGGCGTCTGCGATGCCTGTCATCCATCTCTTTTGTCAGAGTAGCTTCAGAAGGAGTATGCGAGATGTAAATGTAAAGTTGTTTGTGTGTCATATTTTAACGCTTGTTTTTATATTAACGTGCACGTACTTGTCATATGGTTGCATCTTCATCTTCTGCCACGTGTTTCTAACTATTCTTACTATATTATAACACGTGCAGCCATGGGAACACAACAGGCAGAAGGCTGCGTGCGCTGGCGTCTGCATTGCCTGTCGTCTATCGCTTCCGACGGAGGAGCTCCACTAGGAGTGAACATGATGTTACAACGAGACCGGACTTGTACACTTCACTATAAATTTACTTAGCAGAATGGAGAACCTTCAAGTGCGTGTAGAAAAATAAAAGATTTTGATGACTCACTTATGTTTTTCGTTGTTGCCGTGACTGCGAAAGCAGTTACACATAGGTGGCTAACTATTTTTTCGCGTATTCTTTTCGGCGCAATTTGTTGCTAACTGCGCAGAAAAACGGGCGAAAAAAGTATTGGACCTGGCGGAAAATAAACAAGAAACAATGTTTGAACTGGGGACAAAAAGTTCATCCGATTGGAGTATTTGAGTGGATCAACTGTTCGTCCAGCAAGATGCAACTGTGAGAACTAACGGTTGCCCGGTAAGGTGTAAATGTGGGGACTAACAGTTGCTCTATAAGGTGCAAATGTAAGGGCTAAATGTTAGTCCTTTGAGGTGAATTGTGGTACCAACGGTTACTCACTAAGGCGTAAATGTGAGGACTAAATTTTAATCCCTTGAGCTCGTCTGTGGGGACTAACTGTTAGACCCGGTGGTGTTAGTCCTAAAAGGAATTATTGGTTGTGGCAGCCCCATTAGTCCCCAAAAGGACGAACCATACACCATTTTACCACCCTTTTGCCTTAGAGTATAAGCTCCTGATTTCCACCAATTTCTGTCGCACGTACGTCGCCTGCATCCTTCGGGAAGTTATAGAACGACACGGTTAATTTTCATCTTTCCACCGCGATGCCAAGCATTTCGGCGCACTACAATGGTCTTTGGGCATCGCTTTTTTTCTTTCCTTTTTCTTCTTTTTTTGGTGAATGAGTGCCTTGCGCGTGTGGCATGGCGGAAATAAAGGAACTAAGCGGCCACTTCTCAGCACAAGCAATGTGGACACATGTCTCCGTACAAGGTTCACCCGGTTAGCACCACTTGAAGGTGCTGCCGCTAGATGGTGAGCGCTCACTTGGAGTCGCAAATTCAACTGTTGGAGACTAGATATGTTTTGACGTATCTTCTTGACCTCTTTATCCCGTTTTGATGCAGAACTACTCGGGCGTTTCTTGTTTCTCTACTTTGTCCACCGGGCGTTGGGAGATAATGAATTTAAAACTGTGCTAGATTCATATTTTCTAGCGCTTTTTTTTTACAGTTAGGGCATTGGAGAAGCGTCGTTAAAACTGAACCCCAGAACGTGTTTGTGAAGGAATTGTCTTATAGATTCTATCATTTTTTATGCACGTCACAGGAGCATCATTGGGAAGACGGAAAAAGGTCAGTGCAGCGGGAATGAATAAACCCATGTCCTTAACGGCAATCATTGCTTTTTCAAGTCATTTTTCTACCAGCAAGCTTTATATGATAATATCTTGTATTTCAGAACGCTTCTAAACAAGTAATTACAGTATCTAATGAGCGCATGTTAACGGTTTGATTATTATTCCACTTCACAAGGCAATTGGCTGCTTTTTTGTCGCGTTTTGCCCCTCTCGAATGCCAAAATTTCCTAAAAATTGCCTTTGTCCCTGGACGCCAAAAAAACTGAACTCTCAGTGTTATGTAGCTCATAGTCAAAATTATCAAAATCGTTATTTCCCTTGCTGTACTGACGCAGGAGTAGCTTCATGCCCGGTTCTGAAAATTTGGCCGAGCATAATTTTGCCCCATTTTGACGAGCCTTAAACACACTGACACCAACCGTGTATTTTTTGCCGCATGAATGCTGTGATCAAGTTTTACACATGTAGAAAAGGACCAGCGCTTTTCGCCGGAAAAGAGAAACAAAGGAAAGTTGTTTTTGTATTAGCTACAGAGGCCGGCTAAGTGAAAATGCGTGGCGCGTTTTTCCCCCGTGTCTCATTTTACCCTCACCCTACGTACGTCATTTTTTAAGACATCTCGCTATAAGACTGTCATTTCTTAATGACGAGGATAATTTATGTTAAGTCAGAAACATACTCATCTAGTTGTTTCACAAACATAAGTGACAGAGGTGACAGGCATTTGGCGTCATTTGGTTTTATAAATCCGTCATTCGCTCAATTATTCCTGCAATACAACATGCACGTGGAGTAATAAACAGCGGCAATCTGCCTTGTTGCATTCACACAAAAACTGGGTGTGTATTTACTGCGCACGGTGCCGTGGAATGCTGTGCCGGAAACATATTGAATGAGGCAGAGTTATGCGAATAAGAAGGGCTCGAGGTTTTTGCCAATATACAAATTTCGAATTCCAATCCAATAACGCATAATCGAATTACTCTGTTCGACATTCGAATAACTGGTGTTCAAAGTTTTGAATAACTTAATAGGGAGAATGCTTAAAGCATAAGAAACACTGTCAATTTTCTTTTCCTTAGTGTAACATATAGCATTACTTTTTGAGTAATATGTAGCAACTATTTAAGAGGCAAAGGCAAACGAATGCAGTTGTAACAAGTCATACTAGGAATAAATATCCATCACCTACAGCAGCGATTCTCACCCATGCCTTTTGAGGGGCAAGCAGGCATTTCAGCCTTGAGCTATTTTGGTGGAACTGCGCTCCACCCTTAAAGCGGTACTATCTAAATGCTTTAAAGTGTTCAGGCTCAAGCACTCCAGATTTATGCAGGCTTCCCTCAAAGTGCATCAACAGGGGCAACAATGCCATCACAAGGGACCACCTCATGAAGACCCACATTGGTGAAGTGCAGAGGACACATATGCGACACCTTGCTCGAACTCCTCGCCGTCACCTAGCCTCTTTAGCAGTGAACCAACCACGCACATCTCGTTGCAAAACAGTGAGGGCACGTGGTGAGTCGAACCAACTTCGTTCTCTCCTGCCGCTAGTCCTGTGACTCCCATTGTGCCTCACTCAACCACTTAATAAGATTACTATACGTGGCGTCAAGAAAAAAGTAGATTTGTCGTCACCGGCTCTTAAGCAGCTCACACTACTTTTCTTGTATGAAAAATACCAAGGCTCCATACATGTATACACTGACAATTCGGTATGGTCGAACAGCTCAACCGGAGCAGTCATGACAACAAGGTTGGTCACGACGATTAAATTCAAGACATCACACGCGACAACATCAAATGCAGCAGAATTGAAAGCTCTTTGTACCACGTTACAATTTGTCATTGATCAACCTACACGCAAATGGACTATTTTCTGCGCCTCGAAGGCCGCGCTGCAGTCTGTACTATCAGCCTTACGCCATGGACCACACGAGCAGCTGGCACTAGGGATAGCAGAGGTTATACGCCACCTATAAAGAAAGGGCACCTAATTATATTTCAATGGTTACACAGCCACTGCGGAATCATCGGAAATGAACGGGCCGATCAAGCTGCCCGCTCAGCTCACGTAGAAGACCATGAACTGCTATTATTCCACTTTCTAGGACAGATGCTGCACAAAAGCTCCGCTGGCTCGCTCGCCAACAAAGTACGTCACAATGGAATCAGCCGCACTTCAAACATGACCGACTGTACTCGCTTGACGCTACGTGAAGTCTTCGTCCCATCGGGGCTTTCCCTAGCGGACGAGACTCTTTTATTTAGGCTGTGGGAGGTCGTTGCGTTTACTCGGGCCTACGCTTTCCACATTGGGATGGCTGGCACCGCAGCCTGTAACCACTGTAGCAAAGAAGAAACCTTCCGACATATCTTTTCTTCCTGCCTAGAGTATAGTATGTAACGACTATGCATTCGCAAGAAACTCAGTATATTAGATACGCTGCCTATGCTGGAAGAAAAATTTTACAACATCGACAAGATGCAACAACACAGAAGAAGGCCCTGAAAGCGCTACTATGCTTTTCGCGATCGACCAGCCCTGAATGGTTAGAGCCAGAACGCCCTTCCTGTGTGCGTTTTTGTTTTCTCATGAGTGCACGTCTGTCGTTCGTTTTTTTTTTTCACTCTCTCTACTCCATTTTCTCACCCATAATAAACCACCTCCACTGCTGTATAGCAAAACTAGACACCAATATCTGGATAATCTTCTGGCCTTCCTTTAATTCTCTTTCTTTTAAAACGACGACACATTTCAGACTACTGAGCACAGCGCCACGAGCGTAATAAGCCTGTTTCGGCTTCCCTTACTGTGCATTGCTGCTGCGTCCGTTCCGAACACTCCCCAGTTTTAGTACGCTCTAACTTCTTGTACGTTTGCTTAGCACGGTCTATGGATGCATTTGGCCTTGCTCGCCTGTATATTTACCGCAATAAGATCAGTTCGTGCACTTGCCGAGAGTGCGGTGTATCACCGTTCTGCCCTCCGTTTGCAAGAATCGTTTCGGTGCAAGTACCCCTTTGCAACTTGAAACGCACCATGAAGAGCACTTGGCGTCGTCCGAAACACGAAAAAAATTGCAGATCTGAAGTACGGTGAGAATCGATTATATGCGAAGCACGAAAGGGAACTATTGATATGTCACTTTATAATCAGCACAACGTTATGAGGTGGAGGTAAATGATGCCGTACATGACTACCGTGTCATAATTATCATGCTTTGATGCGTCATTTAACCATATGGTGTAGTAGCGCAAATTTGACGGGGACGAAGAGGACAAGAAAACACGACACTCGCTACACTCGCAACTAATTTTTATTTCAGAAGTAGCACTTCATATATAACCCAAAACCCTAGCGACACAGAAAAGAACTACGAACACTGAATCATTGCCAACAGAAACTTTTGCGCAGACTCAAGCGATGGTACACGGCAGTTAAGCTTAGACACTTTTAGATGACATAACTAAAACAGCCCTGGGTAACATCAAATCAAAAAAACAAAAAAACAAAAAAAAACAAAAGATTATGCGGGAATCGAAGCTACCTCGAAGGACTTAAATGAGATCAGTGTTTGCATGTGTCATACTCTCCTTCTTGTCGTTTCAAAAATTTTGTTTCAAACACGTGTGAATTCCCGCATAATCTTTTGTTTTTTTGTTTTTTTGATTTGATGTTACCCAGGGCTGTTTTAGTTATGTCATCTAAAAGTGTCTAAGCTTAACTGCCGTGTACTATCGCTTGAGTCTGCGCAAAAGCTTCTGCTGGGAATGATTCAGTGTTCGTAGTTCTTTTCTGTGTCGCTAGGGTTTTGGGTTATATATGAAGTGCTGCTTCTGAAATAAAAATTAGTTGCGAGTGTAGCGAGTGTCGTGTTTTCTTGTCCTCTTCGTCCCCGTCAAATTTGCGCTACTACACCATATGGTTAAATGATGTCTCACCAACTAGCCCAGCTCTCAACCCTACTGAACTTCAATGCGTCGTTTACCTTCGTCATCTATTCACGTCACGTGATACCAAATGTAGTATCCGTGGGGCTAGCGAAACGGCCGCGAACACGCTATGAGCGCGGTATGTTGTTATGTTTTTACATGACACGCGCATCATGATTATCGTGTTTGCACCAGTCATGTATTTCTTCATCCATTGACGTCATATAACCCCTAATTTGGTATATGTGGGGCTAGAAAAACGGCCGCGAGCGCATCATGAAGGGCCCAATATACTCCAATGTAGCGTGGACGCGCGCGCACGCTAGGCACAGTGACGCTACGTTAGCCGAACGCGAGCACTCTGTAGTCCGACGCCAGGCACGACCACCGTTCGTCGGCAAGGCCCGACAGCAACCGGCGTTACCCAGACAACACTGCATCTCCATCTTTTTGTGACGGAGATACGCCGGACGCGCTGAAACACGAATGCGTCAAAGCAACGCAGCGAGACGCGCACCTGCGAGTCTATGGCAGAACCGGCGCCTGGCATATAAACTCCGCTGTTGAAGCATCATGTTGTTTCTGACTGGACACAGACTCATGAGAGCGAAAGACTCATGAGACTATATGCCGAGAGCGTAGCGAGTCGCCACGTCTAGCAATTTTCGAACCAGGCAGAGAAACGAAAATAACGGCGGACGCCTCGCAGTACGGTGTCGATTCGGCGCTGGTGGAACGTCACAGGATTGCCTGGAGACCTGTGGCTCACGCTTCAAGAGCCCTTAACGAATCCGAACAACGTTATTCACAGATAGAAAAGAATCTCTAGCTTTGTTTTGCTGGTGCGAGAAGTTTTGTCACTTCGTATACGGACATCCTTCCATTCTTGAGAGCGACCATCGCCCACTACTTGACAAATCAAAGAAGGCTATTGATGACATCCTGCCTAGAGTTCAGTGTTTGTTTTTGCCGTTCTTAAAATATAATTACACTTTGATTTTTGTTCCCAGCAAACAGATGGTGCTTTCCCGGGCAGCTGCTTATGAAGACGGCGCTGCGCCTCCCACAAGTGACGTCGAAGTTCATGGAGTCTCAGTAGTATCGACACTCGTGAGTGAAAAAACTTTTTCAGGACTTGCAACTGAGACCGAACGTGACGCATACCTTCACGACGTACTTCACAAGCTTGCGAATGGGTGCGCTGTGGAAGGTCCTCTGAAAACGGTTGCTTCCAAACTCTCAGTGGTCAAAGGAGTCTTTCTAAAAGGAACGAAGGTTGTGGGGCCAAGTAGCATTCGATTGGACCTATTAAAGCGTGTTCATGCAGGGCATCTCGGCATTGGAAAATGCAAGGCCAGAGCAAGGCAGTTGGTATACTGGGCAATCTAAATTCTTATAGAGAAAGACTAGTTCACAATTTTTCAGTATGCCAGACTTATGCTTATAAGCAGCCGCCAGAAAAACTAATTAGGTTTTCAACTCCAAATCAAGCGTGGTATCGCGTGGGTGTCTACTTGTTTCAGTAAGGTGGACAGCATTATCTCTGTGCCTATGACTCAATGTCGAACTTCCGAGAAGTTGAATTATTGCCCTCATATTACTGCCAGTTCCGTCATACAAAGATTGGGAGCCATATTTTCCTGTTATGGTATGCCAATCAAAGTATGCATAGACAATGGGCGCCAGTTCGCCAGTTATGAGTTCAGGCTTCTCGCTCAGCAATTCGACTTCAAGCACATCACATCCAGTCTAGAGCACCCAAAGTCGAATGGCCTTGCCGAGAAAGTTGTACAGATAATAAAGCGCATCTTGAAAAAGACGAAAGCGGCGACTGAACACTTTTGGCTTGGTGTACTGATTTACAGAACAAGTCCAATGGAGGATGGGCGATAACCAGTGGAGCTACTGCAAGTAAGACACTTGGAGACCTCCATACCGAACTTCACACCCCTTGTGCCGACGCGAGTAAGGAAGCACCGGCAGAGCAACCCCAGCAGACGTGTATTTCCCGGCCTCTAAAGCAACGACACCGTTCGCATAGGGGAAGAGACATAGGCGAAAAAGCAAAGGTTCTTGGATCAGCGGGGCCTCGATCCCTCCATGTGCGAACAGAAAACCGGAACATCCTGCGCCGCAATCGGCGGTACCTCTTGGCAACGAGTGAGCCTCTTCAGGGAATCTCCGCGAGGAATAATTCGATGAAGAGCAGGTACCTGCTTCTGTAGAATCTCCCACGTCCGGCTCGTCCACAGTAGTGCCAAGTTGTCCACAACAACCTTTGCAGCCAGTTATACCGCAGCGAAGGTCGCAGCGTCAAACACGTCGTCCGGAACGTCTGGGCTACGATCGAAGATTTCAACTGTTAAGTCCACGACGTTGAAGGGGAAGATGTATCGTATCAGGCCCAAGAGCGCAAGCCAGCTATCTTGGTTGCGCTACACGTGCCTTTCTTTGCCATCTACTAAACCCCTGCCCCTTTCCCTCGTTTCGCTATAAAATACTGACGCCATAAACGCAGGCGTTCACTACTGTCTTGGTGTTGGTGTCATTGAACGTGGCCCGGCTCATACAGTTGCTCCCGCATCGGGACAGATAAGACAAGCTTCACCGGCACGTCGTGAGCCCTCTGGACTGCCCTAAATTGATGCGAATGGTCTGAGCTTTTGTGTTCTGCGCGCGGTCGTGCATTGACAAGCCTGTAGTAAGGGGCACTGCCAAAACATGTTATAAAACGTATACAAGCTGTGCCACAATTTTGTTATGTTAGATCGAAGCCTTTAACACGAAAGTTTTCGTGTTAGTCCGCCAGTCATTTACGAAAAAGAAACAGCTCGACACCAAACAAGGTAATATCAATTTTCATTAGCCCCTTTGTATTACCCATTCAGCTGCCCATTTTCATTAGCTGAACTTAAGGCATCTCTTGCGTACTGCAACAACTCGGCGCCAGGTGGCGATCGTATAATGCACGAAATGATCAAGTATCTTCACTCACAAGCACTAAAAACACTCCTAATCTTCTTCAATACCATGTGGGAAGCTGGATATATTCCATTGTCATGGAAAGAAGTGATAGTCATCCCGGTACTTAAACAAGGCAAAGGCCCATCTTTGGCCGCCAGCTACAGGCCTATAGCGTTAACAAGCTGTTTATGCAAACTATATGAAAAAATGTTAAACCGGCGCTTAACGCACTTCCTAGAAATTAACAGTATACTAGACCCCCTTCAGTGTGGTTTCAGAGAGGGGAGGTCGACAATAGACCACCTTGTTCACATAAAGACATATATCAGAGATACATTTATTCATAGGCAGTTATGTGTTTTCGGTATTCTTAGACCTGGAGAAAGCGTACGATACCACATGGCGATTCGGGATTCTACGCGAACTTGCCGCCACGGGCATTCATGGGAACATGCTAAACACGAAATAAAAGTTATTTGTCTAACCGAACATTTCGCGTGAAAGTGGGAAAGGCTCTCTCTAGATCATTTACCCAAGAGACTGGTGTTCCGCAAGGGGGCGTGCTTAGTTGCATTATCTTTTTTGTAAAAATGAACTCCCGGCAGTCAGTCAATCCAAGCGCGATGTTTTATTCTGTGTATGTTGATGATGTGCAGATGAGTTTCAAATCATGCAATATGTCTATCTGCGAATGACAAGTGCAGCTTGGAATGAATAAATTCTCTAAATGTGCGGATGAGAATGGTTTTAAAATAAACACCCAGAAAAGTACTTGCGTACTCTTCTCCAACAAACGAGGGGTAATGCCACTACCAAATATTGCGATCAAGGGAGACCAACTCTCTGTGAGCAGCGAGCATAAATTCCTAGGATTCACTTTAGATTCTAAGCTCACGTTTATTCCTCATACTAAACATGTAAAAATAGAATGTCTGAAAGCGATGAACCTCCTAAAGCTCCTATCACGTACAACATGGGGTAGTGATCAGAAGTGTCTCTTGAACTTGTACAAAAGCCTTGTCTGGTTGCGCCTTGATTATGCCTCTATAATTTATCATTCCGCAACGCCAAGTGCTTTGAAAATCCTAGACCCCGTTCACCATCTGGGTATCCGACTGGCAACCGGTGCTTTCTGGACAAGTCCAATCCAGAGGCTCTATGTAGAGTCGAATAAGAGGTCACTTCACCTGCAGCGATCCTGTAGCAGTTTCACTTATTTTATAAAGGTACGCGCAAACATAAAGCATCCTTTTTATTCAGTTATAAACGATATGACCGCTGCCACCCTCTACCATAATCGTCCCGCAGCGAGAAAGCCGTTCTCTTTGCGTGTGAGGAGCTTGAGTGAAGAAATAGGTGCTTCGCTGCTAGAACGTTGTCCTATGCCCACAACAAAACATTTACCGCCATGGCAGTGGCAGCTCATACATTGTGACACTTCCTTTGCCAAGATCACTAAACATGCACCAGAAGCACATATTAAAATACATTTCTGACAACTCCAGTCCAACTACTCATGCGTAGAGTTTTATACTAACGCTTCTAAGTCGCATGCAGGGGTGGCTTACGCAGCCGTCAGACCATCCTTCTGGGAATCCGGTGTGCTGCACCCGGCAACAAGTATATTTATGGCTGAGGGTTATGCACTATTGTCGGCTGTGAAGCATATACGGAAATCAAACATACAAAGATCAATTATATTCACATACTCATTAAGCGTCATAAATGCATTAAGATCCCTTTTCAGATTCAGAAATCTGTAATACTTGAGCTGTATTCCGTTCTGTGTACAGCGTATATGTCCAACCAGCATGTTACTATTTGCTGGGTACCTGGCCATAGAAGCATCGAGGGCATTGTGTTAGCTGACCAAATGGCCACGTCAATTATATTGCGCGCTATTAACCCCACCGCTACTGTCCCTGCAACAGATCTAAAACCCTTCATACTTAAGAAACTGCGAAACCACTGGCAACGCTTGTGGGACACAGAAATAAATAATAAGCTTCACTTGATTAAGCCGCGGTTGGGTTACTGACCCTCCGCTACAAGAACACGGCGAACTGATGTCCTATTCTGTCGCCTCAGAATAGGACACACATATGCTACCCATAGCTTTCTTCTGACTGGCGATGAACCTCCTACATGTGGTAGATGTAGCGACAGGCTAACTTTCCTCCACGTCCTCCTGAAGTGTCCAGAGCTGAAAGAGAGAGAAAAAAATATTTTGCTTTAGCATACCGCAATCATCTCCCTCTACATCCTACTATGTTTCTTGGCGAAGAGCCGCTTTTCGACGCAAAATCATTCCTTCCGTGGCTTTCTAAAAGATGTAGTATTGAATGTTTTTAGCCCAACAAGTTCATAGCGCATCCTCTGTCCAGAGGATGCCTCTGTGATAGCAGCTTTCATTAAGGCCAGGCCTCCATGCTCTTGTTTAAGGGCGCCGCAGAGACACTGGTGCTCCACGCCAAGTTTTTATTTCATATACGTATCATTTTTGAAGCACTTTATGTCTCCTCAGCACACATCATTTGTAATTGCCATAATTTTACTCTTTATATTTTTTATGCACCTACAGCGACTGTTTTTAGGCTCATTTACAGCCAGATCACATCTGTTTTATCCATACTGCATATCGCACAGTTCATTATCATCGTTCTCGCGCTCTTTGGCCACTTCTGGCCCTTGCGCCAATAAACTCCACTAATCATCAGTTTAAGGTCATGCCGTTTGGATTATGCAGTGCCCCAGCCACCTTCGAACGAATGATGGACACTCTCTTGCGCAGGTTCAAGTGGTCAATGTGCCTATGCTACCTCGATGATGTCATTGTGTTTTTCCCGACCTTTGAAACACACCTCGACCGCCTTTCCTCTATCCTTTCTGTTTTTCGTAACGCAGGACAACAACTGAACTCATCGAAGTGCCACTTCGGGCGCCAACAAATAACCATGTTAAGGCATCTTGTGGACTCCTCTGGCGTACGCCCTGATCCTGTTAAAGTTCGAGCTGTGCAAAACTTGCCCATCCCGACCAGCACTAAGGAAGTCTGAAGCCTTTTAAGTCTATGTTTTTACTTCCGACGTTTTGTAAACAACTTCGCAGACGTGGTCCGACCTCTTACGGACTTGCTGAAGAATGATGTTTCATTCTCTTGGGGCGCTGCACAGGCTTCGGCGTTCTCCAATCTCATCGCGTTGCTCTCAACACCACCTATTTTGG
>NW_023608742.1:0-26089 GCF_013339725.1 Rhipicephalus microplus | reverse complement strand
CTCGAAGTCACCGAAGTTCGCTACGAAATGCTTCGCATTTAAACTTTTAAAATTACAAAAGTTCATTATTATTGTGGTTTCGGTGATTAGCACATGCAAAGCGTGGTGTTTTACGCGTTCATCCCATTCAGCGCGTTTTCTGTAGAAGTCCAATTTTGTCAAAGCCTCCACACAGCGCGAGGTGGCGACCTTGGCGCCAGCGTTAATGCCACTCACGGCGTTCATACAAACAAAACAAAGCTCTACGACGCCGGTTTGCGAGGACTTAATGAAATACCACGTTTCTCGCTTACGCAAGCGTCTAAGAGAGCTGCAACTCGTGGGGTTTCAGCTAGCAGTGGAATGACAGGTAGTACAAGGACTTGTTTATTATTACTTTTATCGGCTCTGTTTGGCCCAGAAAAGTCTGGGGCCGCCTTGGCGCAAGATGAAGTTCAGCAGATGTGTTTCAGTTTCAATAAAACACCTTAAGCGTCTAGGCGTGCCCATTCAAAATGGCCCACGAAGTTCACACCAGCCCATTCTTTCATCTGAAACAAAAGTGAAACGCAACGTTAGAGAGAGTCGCAAAAGTGTTTGAACCAGCAGGCACAAAGGCTGGGTAAATCCAGTTACGTCCAATGATTGTCGTGTGGACTGGACGATCGTAGTGCCAGTGCCCCTCTATTGTCATTTGCAAGCTAACAATAAATGTAAGCGCCACCTACAACCGTATACATCTCCCAGCCTTAGAAAATTTGTGTGTTGGGAAAAAAATCACAGCCTGTCCGCGAAGTGAATGATGATAAGTGGGGCGAAGCTTCGAAGGGTTTTATCGGCAAACCCCGAATCATACGCTGGCCGCGTCTGTCTGTCTGTCTGTCTGTCCGTCTGTCCGTCTGTCCGTCTGTCCGTCTGTCTGTCTGTCTGTCTGTCTGTCCAAGTACCACCATCCAGCGGACATTCCAAGGACTAAAACGAGAAGTGGCTACTACATACAGGAGACGCACATCCCGCGCCTTGAAATGTTCAACGCCCCTAAAAGTGCTTAATGATTTAGAGTACACAGTTCTCTACAGCGGAGCACAGAGCCGTCGCACTACCCCCAAACGCGAAAAAAAAATTGCGTATGACTGTGGAGCAAGACATCCAACCACATTTCGTCATTTGTGTGACGCCAATACCGATCGGGCGCATGTTGGTGCTGCTAGTAGTCTCCAGTGCAAAAAAGTTGACTTCCTGCGGAGTTTTCGCACAGATTTCGACATCACGCCGTGCAAAACGTGATGTTTCAAGTAACAACGTCCAAAATTTAATCACTATTGCGCCTAGTATTTGTGATAGCAGCACAAAAGTACTTGGGGTTGCAACGGAAACCCCGTAGCATGACTCTCTCGAACAGATGAATAGCTGATGAGCAGCAGTTTAGGTGGGACTGATTGTACTTTTATTTGTATTTGTATTTTTATTCTTAGGTTAAAACCGACTGTAGTTAATTATAAGAAACTTTATGCTGCCAACTACGGAGGGTAATTCCATCGTGTGCGTCCTCCCCTCATCATCTGGGCATGCGCCCGCGAGAAGAAGGGCAAGCAGCGTTCAGCTTTAAAGGACCACTCACAAGGTTTGACAATTTTGAGCTGATAAGCGCAATGCATAGACGAGGCGCTCGTTATCACGTCTGCCAAAATTTCAAACGCTACGCGCCGAGCAAATGGGTCAAATTTCAAGATGAACGCTGCTCCCCCCCCCCTCCCTTCTGCCGGCACGCGCCCAAAGAATGAGGGCATGACGTGCGTACATGAATGGCCCTACGTACACGGCAATGCAATGATGTTGGTCCTCTACGTTGACGACTCTGCTCTGACGTTGCAAACAGTGGCACGGGACATGGCGAAAATCATTTAACAACGCATGCGTAGTTTATTTAATTGTTGTTTAAAAAGATCATTAACACTCTAGATAAAAACGATAGATCCCTGGGAATTGATGATATGCGAAGCACGAAGGAGTAATGTTGATACGTCACTTTAAAATCAGCCCAACTTTATGAGGTGGTCGTAAATAATGACGTACATTACTTGCGTCTCATGATTATCGTGTTTGAAGGTGTCGCTTGCCTTCGTCATCAATTCACGTAACGTGATACCAAATTTAATATATGTGAAGCTAGCGAAACGGCCACGAGCACGCTATGAGCGTGGTATGTTGTCATGTTCTTACATGACACGTTGTCAGGATCATGATGTTTGCACCAGTCATATATTTTGCCATTCATTGACGTAACGTAACACCAAATTTGGTGTAAGTGGAGCTATCAAAACCGTCGTGAGCACATCATAAAAGGCCCAATATACTCCAATGTAACGTTGACGCGCGCGCACGCTGGGAACAGCGACGCTACGTTAGCGAAACACGAGCACTATGTAGTTTGACGCCAGGTGCGACCAGCGTCCGTCGTCGCGGCCCGACGGCAACCGGCGCAAATTGCGACATGCTGCATTTCGCGCCGATGTGTTACCCAGACAACACTGCGTCTCCCTCTTTTCATGAGCCGCCAGTTCCGGGGAGGTCCGCGAGAGATGGGCTGGTGTCCTTTCATGACATAACGAATCATTATAAACTAGAGCGGAGGTTTTATCCGCCCCCACACAAGCGGTTGACTAAGGCGCAGGAATGCGTCTGGAGAAAACTGCAGACGCGATCTTTTCCCAACCCTTACGTGTTGATCAAAATGTACCCGGAGGAGATTAAGCCGCAATGCAAATGGTGTCAGGCTGTGGCAACATATGATCACATACTTTGGGAATGTAGCATAGTGCCGCCGCCGGTGGATATTATGCGTGATCCCTCTCTTGAGCACTGGGGGGCCGTGTTGACCAGCTCAGACCCAGTCGTCCAGTCAAGGGTAGTGGAGTGGGCCACACAGGTCGCCGCCAACCTTGGGTTGATGGCCATCTAACAAGGAATCATCCTCAGTTGCTTTCTGACGAAATAAAGTTTTTCCATCCATCCATCCATCCCTCTTTTCATGATGGAGGGACGCCGGGACGCGCTGAAGCGCGCATGCGTAAATCAACACAGCGTGGCATGCGCCTGCGAGTATATGGCAGGACCGGTGCCTGACGTAGCAAACGCCGGCGTGACGAGACGAAATGAACGGTGGTGAGCATGCTCACTGCCTCACGTCGAAATGTATTGGCGCCTTGACTGTGGCTTGTAGTCATTTTATCTCATGACACGCATCTCATGATTATCGTGTTTGCACCCGTCACATACCTTCGTCATTCATTGGTGTCTCGTAATACCAAATTTGGCATATATGAAGCTAGCGAAACGGCCACGAGCGCATCATGAGGGTAGCATGTATAGTCATGTTGTTACATCACACGCATCTTATGTTTATCATGCTTGCACCAGTATCATACCTTCGTCATCAATTCACGTCCCGTAATACCAAATTTGGTATACGTGAAGCTAGCGAAACGGCCACCAGCGCATCATGAGCGTGACATGAAGTCATGTTGTTACATGACACGCATCTCATGATTATCATGTTTGCACTGGTCACATACCTTCATCATCTATTCACGTACTGTAATACCAAATTTTGTATATGTGATGCTAGCGAAACGACCGCGAGTGAATCATGAGCGTGGCATGTAGTCATGGTGTTACATGAGACGCATGCCATGATTTCCATGTTAGGGTCTGTCGCTTGTGTTCGCCATGCAATCATGCCATATCATACCACTTTTGCAACATGCCATGTGCACTAAACCACCGCTAGAGATGCAGGACCATGAAATGTAAATCATGACATCTATTACATATATGTCATGATTTTCATGTTATGACTAGACAAATATGTTCTTCATACAGTCATGTTATGCCATACCAAGTGTTGTATCGATAACGTTATCGAAGCGGCCATGAGAGCTAAAAGTCGTAGGCGGCTAGATATATAGATACGCTCAAAGTCGCCGAAGCTCGCTAAGAAATGCTTCGCATTTAAAATTGGCAGATCCCACGTACAGTGGAAACCAATGATATGCGAAGCACGAATGAGAAACGTTGATATGTCACTTTAAAATCAGCACAACGTTACGAGGTGGAGCTAAATGATGCCGTATATGACTTCCGTGTCATGATGATCGTGTTTGAATGTGTCGCTTACCTTCGTCATCTATTCACGTCACGTGGTAAAAATTCAGCCTATGGGGAGCTAGCGAAACGGCCGCGAGCACGCTATGAGCGTGGTATGTTACCATGTTCTTACATGACACGCATGTCAGGATTATCATTTTTTCACCAGTCATATATTTCGTAATCCATTGACGTCACGTAACGCCTAATTCGGTAAATGTCGAGCTAGCAAAATGGCCGCGAGCGCATCATGAAGGGCCCAATATACTCCAGTGTAGCATAGACTCAGGCGCACGCTGGCCACAGTAACAGTACGTTAGCAAAACGCGAGCCCTCTATAGTTTGACGCCAGGCGTGACCGGCGTCCGTCGGCGCGGCCCGACGGCAACCGGCATGAAATACGACATGTTGCATTTCGTTCCGATGCGTTACCCAGATAACACTGTGTCTCGCCCTCTCTCTTTTCGGGACGGAGGGACGCTGGACACGCTGAAAGGTGCATGCATCAAAGCAACGCAGCATGGCGCGCGCCTGCGAGTATGTGGCAGAACCGGCGCCTGGCGTGGCAATGCTGGCATGATGCGACGAAATAAACGCAGGCGAGCACGCGCAACGTGTCATGTTGAAATGTATTGGCGCCTTGACTGTGGCATGTAGTCATGTTCTCACATGACAGGCATCTTATGGTTATTATGTTTGTACCTGTCTCATACCTTCGTCATCCATTCACGTACTGTAATACCAAATTTGGTATATGTGACGCTAGCGAAATGGCCGCGAGCGAATCATGAGCGTGGCCTGTAGTCATGATGTTACATGACACGCAGGCCATGATTTTCATGTTAGGGTCTGTCACTTGTGTTCGCCGTGCTATCATGCCATACCATACCAGCTTCACAACATATCATGTGAACGAAACCACCAAAAGAGCTGCAGGATTATGAATTGTAAATCATGACATTCATGACGAACATGTAATGATTTTCATGTTATGACTAATCAAATACGTTTTTCATACAGTAATGTTATGCCATACCAAGTTTGGTGTTGATACTATTACCGAAACGGCCGGGAGAGCTAAAAGTCGTAGGCGGCTAGATAGATAGATAAATAGATAGATAGATAGATAGATAGATAGATAGATAGATAGATAGATAGATAGATAGATAGATAGATAGAGAGATAGATAGATAGATAGATAGATAGATACGCTCAAAGTTGCCGAAGCTCACTAAGAAATGCCTCGCATTTAATAATGAGACGCCATAAGGGAATGTGAGCGTCTTTTTTCCATTTTTCTCCCGCGAATTGCAACGAGATGCGGGGCTAATGTGTCGGCGTTTCGCATGCTTTCGTGTCCCGGTGGTCAGCGCATGGGGCAGACGACCACCGTGGAACGCTCCTGTGCGTTCGCGCACTTGTTGTGCTCATCTATTCTACCCAAAGAGGATGAAAAAAAAAATATTGCTGGAGTTGAAATGACCGCCCAGGAGTGAAGCTGTTCCGCTGGCAAGATGGCGGCTGTGGTAGCCATCTTACCAGAGGCATGATAAATTATCACCGTTCCGCGAATAAAAACGTAGCGTTTCCCTCGCACACCCAACAAGTTCAATGTGGGAACATTTTCTGGTCACATAGTGCTCCAAGTGCGTCGTACAGTTACTAGTTTTCCTTAGTGAGCTTCTGATTGGAGGCAAAGTTCTTTGAAGATTCAGTCATCTATATACTCGTTTCTGTGTGTTATTTCGTTGGGAACAACCATCTTTTAACATAAAACTAACGTTGCATTTACATAACATATCAAAGCCACTTGATCTTTAAGTGGACACCATCAGAAAAGAGCATGTTTCCGCCATCTTAGCAGTAGCAAAAGATGGCTTCACTTCTGCTGGGAAGGCGTTGCTGGAGCTTCCATTTCAGCATTCTTTCTTCAATTCTCCTTGATTCTACCGCGCCTAAGCCAGCGTTTTCAAACCATCCCACAGAAACAGGCAGAAGACCACAAAATAGCACTGGTCAACAAAGCATCGCCGCTCGCGTGCTCGGAAAGTGGGCTTGTTTGGGCACGTCTGTGCACGTGACCTCTTGGTCGGATGCCAGAGAAGGTGAGAGAGAGAAACTTTTTATTTCAATCATAGAAAAATGTCGGGTAGGGCTCTCAGCCCAGAGCTTCAACAGCCGCTGCTGCGTCCGGCACCCACTGAACCAGCGCCCGCTGGCCACTCGGGCTTTCATCACGCAGCACGGCCTCCCAGCCTTGTAGGGTAGGAATAGGAGAGGAGTTGGCAGAGCGCCTGGCTTGCGGACGCTGACATTCCAGTGTTACGTGAAACAACGTCGGTACCGCTCCACAGCCAGGGCATTTGTCAGGGTAAGAAGTGGGATGGAGGATGTGGAGGAAATAGAGGTTCGGAAACGTGTTCGCCTGCAGTTGTCTCACCGCAGTTGCATCTTCTCGTGTGAACGTGTGGTGTGGTGGAGGGTACCGAATGCATTCTCGTCTATAGTAATCGAGAGTGTCTCGATATCCTAGAAGTTCCGTGTTTGTGCCCTCCTCATCTGGGTTGGACAGCTCTTCCTCCGGATCCCGTTTAGTGAGTGCTCGGGTAGCTGCATGAGCGCAGTCATGACTGGGAAGAGAGGCGTGCCCAGGAGTCCAGACAAGTCGGAACTTGTGTGGCGTGTGGATTGCGGCGTTAAAAAATCAGTGTGTGTGCTGTGAGACAATACCCCGAGTGAAGGCACGGCAGGTATCCATTGAGTCGGTAAAGATTAGGTGAGGAAGATATTTGGCTTGCGATGGCTACGCAGAGGAGCGGCAAGGGCTTCGAGCTCGCCTCCTGTCATCCTCGTTTCGCACTGCATCAAAAAACCTGTTTTCTCTGCTCGTAATAAACCGATTCAAAATTTTTTTTGTGGCAAAATGCTCTTCATCGGACAGCCAACAACTTCCACTGTATAACTAAAATTTGGTATGCGGCCGGGTGAGTGGCTTTTTAAACTCAATTCATTCCCATGGGGTTTGGCGTTGTACATTTCGCCACACATTACCCAGGAATGCCCAGTGTATGAATTGCACTCGTCAGCTCAAAATTGGTAAACACGCTGAGGGGACCATTGGTGCTGCTTCTCAATACTGATTTTTGACCCTGACTCATGTGGTGCCTGTGTAGAATGGAATGAAAGCGCATCAAAAGCATCATGTAGAAGAAGACGAAAAATACCGAAGGGTTGGCTCAAAGTCACAGGTCAACGTGAAGAAAAAGAAGAAGTAATACAATTGGTGTGACCGAAAATTGACGCGGCCCTAAGGTAAGCCCATCTTCTTTGTAATTAGGGTTGAATGAGTGGTCCCGTCTGAATCTGTGCTTGTGGTAAAAGGAACCGAGCTTGTTAGGGAAAGTGCGAGAAAAAGTCTGTATAAAGCTCACTGCAAAAAGGGCTTCGCTAATAGGACGATCATTGCTTCCGCACGGCTGTGCTTACTTCACCGTGCTCACTTTTGTGTTGTTTACAGCATCGCCAAGGCACACATCGTAATACCATATCACGCTACGAAATTCTCCTTCGAACGTACGGGGTAAGCTCCTGCATTTTTGAGTTTCGATCTAAAATGATTTCGAGTTTGGTGCTCAATCTGGCAACTGAAGAGTCTGTTTCTTTTGTTGGCGTAGTACTGATTCGAAGAAATGAACAAAAATAATTAATAGGTTGTTTGACTCCCCAGAGAAGAAAATAACGCCTGAAAGCGTTTACGAGGATCACAACAAAGAGAAACAAAATCATATTAAAAAAATTTTTTTAGCTTGCAAGGGCAGTTTGGCCCCTGCAGGATTCAACGAGAGGTGCGATAATCCTCAAAAGTTAACGCAAACAGCACTTTTTAGCGAAAACAAGAGGCTTTAGCCACAAAGCTTCTTGAGATGCTGAACAGACGTGGCTTCCTTGATTTGTGCGGGCCGCGGTTCTGGCAACGGTACTCTATGACTCTCCTTGATTTGAACATAACCTGCCACCACCTTCAATGCAGCGCGTTTGAAGCGTCATTGCGCCTTTGTGCTGGCTTGGGACCACCTAAGGTGCGTATTGAAGGTGGTTTCAAATCAAGTTGAAGTCAAGAGGCGTTTTTGAAAACGGGGGTTAGTGACGTAGGCCACGGTTGAAGGCATGAAACGGGAATGCTCAAAACAGAGCGCGTTTCTTACTCAGCTTACGTTTTTTTCTTTCTTTATTGCTTACTCAGCTTACGAAGTGGATTTATTGAAGGGTAATATAGCATTCAAGTTGAACGCGTCTAGAAAAAAACTCGCTGTCTGAAACGTGAAACCTGTGCAGCTCCCTGCAATGTTTCAGGACCCTACATTTGCACTTTGCTGAATGTAAGCAACGCTCAGCTAAATATTCTTAGTGAGCAGCCGAACTTTCTTCTGTCGGAATGCAAAATGAGTCCACTAGAAGAACCGAAATTTTAAGTTAGTAACATGTTCTCCACAGGATAAATGCTGATCTTTCCCTTCTGCCAGGTCATTCACAATATGCGTGTTGCGTTCTCATCTCTGCAAATTCCCAGTGAGGACAGATGAAAGCCCTTTTACATGCGAAGCAGCTCTTTGACTAGCCTCTGTAACGCTGTCCCTCCGTACACCCCTAGTGTGCATGCCCGCGCCTCGCGTCTGGTGCCGCATACCCGCGGCTCGCGTCCCGTACAGAGACGCGCATGCTTGCGTCTCGTGCGGGCCCAGGTAGACACCCGCAAAACTGTCACTTCCCTCTCCCTCTGTCACTTCGCAAGGCCGACGCAGGCTGCGTCTGCTAGTGAGAAACCGACTGCTCACGCTGCACAACCATTCACTGGCCAGCCAGTTTATGCAGGCACTGGATCGCACGTTCGGAATTCACTCAAGGGCATAATGAACTAAAACCAACATCTGTTAGATAAAGGGAGTCTTCACTTGGCTTTCACTTGAAGAGTGCCAGCGTTAACGCCGCCGCCAGTGTAAACGTTAGCGCCCGCTGCTTCGCGTCTACATATGGCTCGCCTTTAGCTGGAGATGGTCCAAATTTTTACATCTTGTCTTTCGAGAAATTTTGCTAGGTAGGGCATAATAAACGATCATCGCAGTGTCCGATTGCAGTTTGTGCGTCATGCTCTTGTGAAATGGCTACGTCTACTGACGTTGTCAAATATCTTCATATTAGTATTTTGAGTAAATTGGAGGGGTGCATTCCACTTGAGACACGTGAGCCCACATGTGGGCTCATGGGGCTGCATTCCTCTTGAGACACATGAGCCCACATGTGGGCTCATGTGTGCTTTTTTGGAATTTTTTCAGTGCCAAATGTAGCCCACATGAGCCAATCAGAAATATTGGTGGGAATCATTGTGCATGTTGCTAGACGACCTGAGGGAAAAAAAAATTGCCCGCAGCTTCCCTCGGGGGAACGTTGAGGAGGATGCGGAGCATATAATTGGTTAACGGGGTGTTAAAGGGCGACTTACTTGGGTCGATGGCTAAATTGGTTAACGTGGTTGTAGGAGGGGGTGTTAAATGAGTGAACACGTACACACGTATGCGAAAGGGCGGCGCTGGTCGAAGGGACGTCGATCATTGTGTTTGTGGATTCGTTGGAATTCATTTCACCGTGACCTTGGACGTCGACGCGCCGTACAAACCAACCGACCAGCGGCAACTGAGCGAGCGAGCGCCGACTTTGGGTATATATACAGCGTGACGGCGCATGCACTGTCAGCTGTCGAATGTTCGAGAAGGGGGAGAAGCGCAACGGCGCATGCGCGCGCGTCAGCTGCCGATGTTCTCGAAGCGCGACGGCGCATGCGCGCGCGTCAGCTGCTGATGTTCTCGAAGCGTGACGGCGCATGCGCGCTACATTATACAGCTAGCGAATTTTCGTGAAGAGGAGAAGCGCACGCGGTGTGTAGAGGAGGAAGGGAGGAAGGGTGCACAGATGGTGGAGGAGTGAAGCGCGCACGGTGTGTAGAGGAGGAAGGGATGCACAGATGGTGGAAGAAGGAGGAGGAAGCTTGCGGACGGCGCCTCACTACAAGCCTCGAGTATTAGATGCTCCGCATCTAAAAAAATTGCCCGCAGCTTCCCTCGGGGGAACACTGAGGAGGATGCGGACCATATAATTGGTTAACGGGGTGTTAAAGTGCGACTTACTTGGGTCGATGGCTAAATTGGTTAACGTGGTTGTGAAATGGGGTGTTAAATTGCGACTTACTTGGGTCGATGGCTAAATTGGTTAACGTGGTTGTAGGAGGGGGTGTTAAATGAGTGAACACGTACACACGTATGCGAAAGGGCGGCGCTGGTCGAAGGGACGTCGATCATTGTGTTTGTGGATTCGTTGGAATTCATTTCACCGCGACCTTGGACGTCGACGCGCCGTACAAACCAACCGACGAGCGGCAACTGAGCGAGCGAGCGCCGACCTTGAGTATATATACAGCACGACGGCGCATGCACTGTCAGCTGTTGAATGTTCTCGAAGCGCGACGCCACATGCGCGTCCACTGGAGAATCAGGAGAATTGTAGATGTCGAACGCGGTGTGTAGAGGAGGAAGGGTGCACAGATGGTGGAGGAGTGAAGCGCGCGCGGTGTGTAGAGGAGGAAGGGATGCACAGATGGTGGAAGAGTGGGCGACGGCGCGACGGCGCATGCGCGCGCGTCAGCTGTCGAATGTTCGAGAAACGGTGCGGACGGCGCGGACGGCGCGGACGGCGCACTACAAGGCGCGAGTATAAGATGCTCCGCATCTAAAAAAGCTACTTGGACAAAATGATCTCAATGTTTCAACTGTTCTTGTGATTGCATACACGACAGTTCACATGACTGGCGTACACAAAGTCTTGCTTCAAAATGATGAAAAAAACTATTGCCTTCACTCAATTCTGCAACATCTGATTCTTCACATGCGTCTCAGGGGATTCATTCTACCGCACTGTCGCGCTTTCTTTCCGCTGGTTCAAGTTATAGACATGCGTTTTCTGATTAAACTTATCCCAGATTACGAAATCATGCCTTAGCGAAACCTCTGGTTGAAACAGGAATGAAAAGTTTTTAATTGTTATGTGTGATATATAAAATGACAGACAAAAAAACTTGTACCTATCAATGTAGAACTAGAAAGAAACTTATTCTGAAGGTGAACTAATATGCATTGTTTCGTTGTAATTATATAGGCCGACCCTCATTTCGTGTCGCTGACGAGTGCCGCTTTGTTAGTGCAATGCAAATGAGAATCAAAATTTTGATGGAGGCGGAAATGTTGTAGGCCCGTGTGCTCAGATTTGGGTGCACGTTAAAGAACCCCAGGTGGTCGAAATTTCCGGAGCCCTCCACTACGGCGTCTCTCATAATCATATGGTGATTTTGGGACGTTAAACACCACAAATTAATCAATCAAATGAGAATCGAGGTAAAGACACTGCCATAACACTGACTTTTCATTTCTCAACGACCTCTTTGAGCAACGGAGTGGAGTTTTTCTTGACTAAAAAAAAATGGGAACATTTTTTTCAGCCTGCTCAGACGCTCATCCTGTTCAACTGGGCCGTTTACCTGGAGTCCCCAGTGGTTCCCATCATGCAGCGTGATCAGAGTCATCACATGTGTCCCCACTGCGGCAAGTCTGCAGCATTGTGTCCAGTATTTCGCCAGTCTGAAGGTTAGTATAAGGAGATCTGTTGCTTTATCTCCCGCAAAATAGCTACGAACTTCTATCCGCTTGTTGGACGTGCAACCGAACTTCAATGAAGTGCTTGCTGGAACACCTTGCTAGGACGACGGTGAAAGCTACAGCAGACGCAACAGCTCCGCGCGCTGTAGAGAAAGGCCTCCATCGACGCTGCTGTTACGTTGTCAATTGCCACAGATCTCAACAGCTTCAGTTTTACTGATTTTGGTACCTATCGCGCGAGACAGATAGGTGGCAGCACTGAATATGGGCAGTTGCGAACATGTGGCGTAAACGAATGACTCGAGTTCTCCTCAGCTGGTGACGTCAGGAAAGATGATCTAGGTCTCCTGTTACTGTTTTCAGTAGCCTTGACGCAGAACCCTGGAACGCTTGGCTTTGAAGCTCTGCAGTATCTCTGACCGCGATGCCACCAGACGTGCAACAGTTAAACGCAGACCTGGTGACGCGCGTGATAAACATAGCTCACTCCGTGACTACCCGCAATCTGATCTGGTTATCAGCACACAGCATCGCAGACGTACGTTACATTTTCAAGGCTCGAAGTTACAGCTTTAAATAGCAGCCTTCTAGCAATCTAGTCTTCTAGATTATAATTCTACACCTTTTAACACCATTATCAAAACCATACTAATGCATTGTGGTATTAAGTGCGTTATCTGAAGTTTGTTTGACTTCTAATATCTTGTCTAATATCTTGTCTTCCTATATTTTTCATTTAAAATACTTTGCAATACGTTACGAGGGGTCATTTTGTATTTTTATGTTGTGTAACAATGAAGTTGTACTGAAATGTTCTTTGCAATGAATTTTTTGTGTGTTTGTTTCCCACTGCGTAGAGAGGCTATGCTAATATTTGCTATAGTTCTGTGTCACGATATATTCAAAACATTTGTTAGATATACAGATGCTCTTCGGCCTGTGTGCCAAACTGTATTTAGCAGCAGAGGCTCTTTTTCAGGCTGTATAGCCTTGATTGATATGTGGGGTTTGACGTCCCAAAACCGCCATATGATTATGAGAGACGCCGTAGTGGAGGGATCCAGAAATTTAGACCACCTGGGGTTCTTTAACGTGCACCCAAATCTGAGCACACGGGCCTACAACATTTCCGCCTCCACCGGAAATGCAGCCGCCGCAGCCGGGATTTGATCCCGTGACGTGCGGATAAGCAGCCGAGTACCTTAGCCACTAGACCACCACGGCGGGGCTTGTGCAGGGAGTGAGCCTATCTATCTATCTATCTATCTATCTATCTATCTATCTATCTATCTATCTATCTATCTATCTATCTATCTATCTATCTATCTATCTATCTATCTATCTATCTATCTATCTATCTATCTATCTATCTATCTATCTATCTATCTATCTATCTATCTATCTATCTATCTATCTATCTATCTATCTATCTATCTATCTATCTATCTACGACTTTTAGCTCTGCTGGCCGTGTCCATAATGGTATCGATACCGAACTTGGTATGTGATAAAATGATTGTATGAAGAACGTATTTGACTTGTCACAACATGAAAATCATGATATGTATGTCATGAATGCCATAATTTACATGTCATGGTGCTGCAGCTCTTGCGGTGGTTTCATTCACATGGCATGTTGTAAAAATGGTATGGTATGGCATAATTGCATGGCGAACACAAGCGACAGATCCTAACATAAAAATCGTGACATGCGTGTCATGTAACAACATGGCTACATGCCACGCCCATCATGCGCTCGTGGCCGGTTCACTAGCGTCTTATATACCAAATTTAGTATTACGGTACGTGAATGGAGGACGAATGTATGTGACTGGTGCAAACATGATAATTATGAGATTCGTGTCATGTACCAACATGAATTCACGCCATACTCATTATGCGCCGGCGGCCGTTTTGCTAGCTTCACTTCTACCAAATTTGGTATTACCAGACGTGAATGAATCACGAAGGCATGGTACTGGTGCAAACATGATAAACATGAGATACGTATCATGCAACAACATGACTACATGGCACACTCAAGATGCGCTCGCGGCGGTTTCGCTAGCTTGACATATGCCCAATTTGGTATTACGAGACGCCAATGGATGACGAAGGTATGTGACTGGGGCAAACATTATAATCATGAGATATGTGTCATGTGAGAACATGACTACATGGCACAGGCAAGACGCCAATGCCTTTCGACGTGACACGGTGCACGTGCTCGCCGGCGTTCATTTCGTCGCGTTACGCCGGCGTTGCCACGCCAGGCGCCGGTCCTGCCATATACTTGCAGGTGCGCGCGGCGCTGCGTTGCTTTCACGCGTGCGCGTTTCAGCGTGTCCAGCGTCCCTTCATCACGAAGAGTTGGCGACGCAGTGTTGTCTGGGTAATGCATCGGCGCGAAATGCAGCATGTCGCATTTCACGCCGGTTTCTGTCGGGCCACGCTGACGGACGCTGGTCTCGTCTGGCATCAGACTACAGAGGGCTGGCGTTTTGCTAACGTAGCGTCACGGTGCCCAGTGTGCGCGCGCGTCAGCGCTACATTAGAGTATACTGGGCCCATCATGATGCGCTCACGGCCGCTTTGCTCGCCCCACATATACCTAAGTTGGTGTTACGTGACGTCATTGGATGACGAAATATATGACTGGTGCAAACATGATAATCCTGACAAGCGTGCAATGTAATAGCATGACAACATACTACGCTCATAGCGTGCTCGCGGCCGTTTCGCTAGCTCCACATGTAGTAAATTTGGGTATCACGTGACGTCCATAGATGATGAAGGTAAACGACACATCCAAACGTGATACTCATGACACGGAAGTCATGTACGGCATCATTTATCTCCACGTCGTAACGTTGAGCTGATTTTAAAGTGACATGTCAACATTTCTCACTCGTGCTTCACATATTTACGACTCCCAGTGTACATGGGATCTGCCAATTTTTTTTTCTGGAAACCACACGTCAACAACAATGAAACAGGGAGGTTCTATAGTGGCCTATGCACCTTGGCTTGCAGACTGCTAACTTTGCCCCTACCCAGTTATGGCCAGGGCTGTGATGGGAGTGCTGATGGTGGCGTTTGTCACAGGGTCCTTTGCACAGCTTCTAACGTCTATGGTGCCATGATTTTATGAAATGTGCTATTTGTTTTCGTGATTCGTTCCTAACGCCACGAGTCGGTGACCGCTGACGGTCAAATTTTCAGTTTCATCATACCGCTAGGACTTTCGCCTTAAAAATACACGTTCACTGTTAGTAGAAGAGCATTTACTACCAAGGCTTGCTAACCCGTTTTCAGCTTGATTTCTCTCCTGTCGCAGAAGCCCTAGAAAGCATGAACCCTGTGGCCAACGTATTTAAGGCGATTCCGGCCCAGACGACAACGACAACGGCGACGCCGGTTGAAAGCTTGCCAAGTCTGTTGGAGTGCCCGGTGTGCGGAGACTACGCGCTGCCGCCCATCCTGCAGTGCCAGAACGGGCATCACCTGTGCGCCCGCTGCAGGCGAAAGGTAGCCCGTTGCCCAATCTGCCGCGCACCCAAAAGTGAGTCTGCACGGTGCTTAATGCTTGTAATACATACTCAGAATGATAATACAGAGGGGGCAACAAATAACTCAACTTGTGCCGTATTCGCTTGGATGGTTGGCGGGTGAATGTATCAAAACATGTCACACGTTTTGATTCTGCACTACAGGCTGTCCATTGCATGATCTTTCTTCGCCTGCAATGTTTGCTTGCTAGGCTAATATATTCAAACTTCTTTGATGATGGCGCACACATATCAACACCCTGTAATAAAAGCTAACAGATATTGATGCTTATGAATGATTAGGAGACGTTATTTCACAGTCTGGCTCGGCAAAACTTGGGAAACTCCTTCGGACTCACTAACGACATAAATTTAGTCCTTAGAGGTAATTACCATTATGACTCGCAAAACTTCCTCAGCGGGACTTATTCGGACACAAAGTCACGAAAGTTTCCTTCAACCGGACTCGAACTGAACAATACATGGCTCACCTGCACTTACTCAGACTCAAACTCACGGCATGTTCTGAGTCTCGGCGAGTACGAGTGAGTAGACTGATGCGTCAGTTAACCGAGAATGAGCTTTTTTTTTGACCGCGTAGTCAATGAGCTTTAACGCCGATATCTGACGTAACGTGTGCTTTTCATATAGTAGCGTTTAATATAGTAACTGACGTAACTTTTCATATAGTACCTTTGAATACGATATATGAGTACTCACAAACCAGTAAAGTAATTTTTCTTGAAAGAGATGACAGAGGATAACTTGGTCAAGAGTTTCCAGAGTTGGTGTGTGGGGGTCAAGGCACCCCCTCCACATGTGAGAAGACGTGAATAACGTGAATCTAGATATGGCTGACAGCAATGCTGAAGATGAGTAGACAGGGCCGCAGGTCAGAAACAAAGACCCCCCATGAGCTCACTGAGACTCAATCAATAAACTTGCATGTGATTTGTACTAACTCTGACTCGGACCGACCGAAATTCTTTTGAGCCGAACTCACTCGGACTCACAGTCACGTAAATTTTCTTCAACCGGACTGACTGGAATTGAAACTCAGCTGAATATTATTCAAGCAGACGTACTCAGACTCACATTTACGGCTAGATCTGAGTATGAGTGAATCCAAGTGTTTCTACTCATGACTAAGTTTGTTGACCTGCGATTAGCAGTAATTATAAAAAATGAGAAGAAATCGAAGTGGATGAAAACATAACTTGCCGTGGGCAGGGATTGAATATGCGAGCATCAAATTACGCGTCTATACCAACTGAGCTTCAGCAGCCACCTCCCCCCCCCCTCCGCCACCCGGCCACTTTAGAAGATATATATTAACTTTAAGCACTAAGCTTTAACCAGTACCTCTAGTTGCCATGGCGGCCTGGGGCCAGTATAGCAGTGAATGAGAAGCGTGGGACGGTTCGTTCTGTTTGCAAGGTTCAATACCCCATGACGTCATATTGTCTCATACTGTCATATTGTTCTTACGTGACAGGTTGCTAAAACTTGGGACGTAACTAAGAAGTCTAATAAAAGCGCAATCACGTGAAGATAACGCATCTAATATAGAAGCCATAGAAACACAAACTGTGGGGAAATAAGCTTTGTAAAGCCTACCGAATCAGAAAACAGAGCAAATTGATGCTAGGTGCAGAAGGCTTGCAAGAGCACCGAGAGTCAGCATAAATATTTTAAAGGTGACATATTCGTAATTAGATATAAAAAGGGAAGATGTTTACACTAGCTGTAGAAACCGACACGGAAACACTAGGTGAAAACCGCAAAGTTCACTATACTGCAGCAGCCCTTGTAATCTATCTGCAGACAGAAGCAGGAACCTGTTCTTGGACCACCTGGCGGAGATGAATCTGTTGAACTGCAAGTACCACTCCCAGGGTTGCTCAGCTACTGTCTCAATAGCCACCAAGGAGAAGCATGAGATGTCATGTGAACATGGGTGAGCGGTCGTGGCAGAGCTGGTCTTTTATCTTCCTGATACTACAAACATCAAGGTTGCAATTTTTTCACTACAAGTTTTGTGCTTGTTATCTTTAGAATGATTACAATTAAAAAGATTATGTAAAGCTTTCGAAGTATGCATCAATTCATGCCATATTCATGTTGGTTCTTTTGGGTATTGTGCTTCATTGTCCCCAAATAATTTAGGTTGTCAGAAACTCCGTAGTGAAATAATCGGGGTGATTTCCAAGGCGGGGGTATAATTTCGTGTGTACACAAAGCAAAAAGTGCACCGAGAACTGTAATTTTACACCAAATGTCACCTGTTGTGATTTTAGTAATGTGAGGTCAGTTGATTGTTGGCCACCCGTTGCGAATAGTTTAATAATGAGCTCATCATGAATAGCGGCCTTCTATTGATCGGTGTCCGCGTTTTTCGCATTTGTAAAGACTAAGAACAAATGTCATGTCTGAAGAAATTGTTTTGCACAACAAAAATACCCGCTAATTGGTTTGCACTAAGACCCTCACTGGATCTCTCCAATTCATAAGTTGGATCAATCGAACACGCGCCGGTTAGGCAAGGACCGGTAGGCTAGATGCATTGAGATTGTTGCCCCAGAAAGATGTGCTATGCACCCTGATTTTCTAATGCTTTGCAGGAATGGAAGTTACATTGCGCTTGCATAGATACTGTTATAAATAAAGAAGCAAGGAGGGTCTGCGGGCATGAACTACAGCGACGTGATCTGGCTAGCGCACTTGCCATAGCTAGATGCTCGCGTCCGGATCTTCTTCGTTTCTCACACTTCGTTTTGGTGCTGAAAGCCACCCGGTCATCTGGTTCTCGACTCTCGTCCATGGATGAACTCATCACCAAGCACCACTTTGTGTGAAAAGCCATTACGCAACACTTATTATCACTCAATCCCTTGCTAGAAGACTTGTCAACTCCTGTTGAGAAGCTCCAAGAGGAACTCGCCCTCATCGTCGCGACAAATGCCAAAGTCACTTGAAAAAGGACATCCAAGCAACTCTTCATAACGAAGAGTTGGTAGCGGACCTGACCACAGCCAGTAAGTTCTAGGGCAGAATCGACTGCACTAAAGCAAGAGTTCACCACGCGACCAAGTCGTGGCCACCAACCCCACCTCTATCAGGTGCCGTCGAAACCACTCCACGCAGCGACCCTTTCGCGTGCACATCACAGCCCACCGCGACCATGCCTCCATCCGATCTTCCGAGTCCAGCACGTGGTCTTGAATCGAACTGCCCAAGCTGCACATCCCGAGTTTCTCCGGTGAACGACGTGACTAACAAGAACTTTGGGACCAGTTTCAAGCCAGCTTCCACAACAAAGACTGGATCCCAAAAACGGATAAGTTCAAATACTTAGTAACATATCGGACTGGAGCAGCGAAGTCATCCATTCAAGGTATTTGCCTGACGGAAATGAACTATGGCGTCGTCATTAAAATCCGGTTGAACCACTTCGGCGGTCGAGATGTGCTAGCCGATGACCATCTCAGCAGTTTGCTGTCAGTCCAACAAGTCAGAAGTTCCGCCGGCCTGACCAAGCTATCAAATCTATATGATGAAGCCACCTTCCACACCAACGCCCTAGAAGGGGTCGTAGTGTCTTCAGGAGAATATTGCATGGTGCTGCGGCACGTACTCTTGCAGGTGTTGCCTCCTGTCCTCAGCATCCTTTATCGGCAACGGCAAAAGAAGCTATGCTAGCTGAGAAACTTACACCTCAAAGAGCCCAGTGAAAGATATCATGAGCTTTCTCGAAATTCAAGTGGAATTCAAGTAGAAGAAAGCGGTCTCGAGGGGCCGATATTGTCTGCTAGCCGCCTCACCCATCGGACTTGCCCGAACACCAAAAGAACGAAGAAAAGTAAGATAGAAGAGAAAAAAAGAACACTGCCCGGCCTCAGTCGAAACACAGGGCCGCCAGTCCCCTTGGGCGCAATGTTCGAAGTTCGAATGAGTCCATGCGTTGAAGAGGGTGGCAGTGAGGTGCCAGTAGGCCGCCGCAGAGCGAGGATGATGTCATGGCTTAATTGTGGCGTGTGCGCAGACAAGGACAATGCGGGAGGCAGAGGCCGCCGAGGTTCTTACCCTCTCTAATGTATGGCGTACAGGACAGCTCTACCTCCACATCATCCCAACCATGCGGGTGTGTATTTGTCCGCTACCACCTCATTTTTTCCTGCGTCTTGGCATGCCAATATAGCACGAGGATTTCCGCAGGCTACGTACTCAACAGACGTCAGAAATAGTGTCTCCTACAAGCTTAACAAGTTTAATGAGCAGCATGTGGTTCTTTGCGTATCGTAGCAGAAATGCATACCTGTTCTGCTTGTAGTCAGCGCATGACTGTATTTGTGTGGCCAGATCTCTGGTTAGGAGGCATTCAAGCAGATAGTCATCAGTTTCATCGAAAACGGAACTGCAAGAATAGAGCAGCTCCGGAAACAGGTTAAACTAGTGCAAATAGAAGTGAGACCGACCGTGCCCCATTAGGAAGGTGACGAGGGCTTTGTAAATTGGGAACCAAAGAGGTGCGTCCAAGACGTGTGGGACCTCTTTCAATATGTCAGGGTCGGCGTTATCCTCCCTGCAGTCCAGCTCCCAACGCCGGAGTTCCTGCCTCCTCAAGGCACTGCCCTCGGTATCAGGGGAACCTGCCTCATGTCGCCCAATTGGGCCTCATGTGCAGCGAGAGTATCCGCTAGCTCATCGCTAAAAAGTTCCGAATGGCGTGGCACGTGGTAGAGCGCAATTGAGGTGACGGCGTAAATATTCCGTAAGAAGATATTTATTCCTCGAATTGTGGGGTCAGTAATCGGGAACCCTGAGAGTGCCGGGAGCAGGGACAAGAAATCCATGTATACTCGAAATGTGGCGGCCGAGCCCTTGTTCTCGATGTAACGTAACACCTCGATTAGTTCGATGACTTCCGTGCAATACGTGCTTGTGGCGTGGTCGATATGATACCTGTCTACCGAATCCGATTCGCTCGCTCAGGCCCAGCGCGACGAATGCCGCCCCTGCTAAAAGATTTGTGTACGACCCATCCGTACATACAAGTATACGCTGCATGCGAGCCATCTTTCACTCCTCGTACCGCGCGAGTCTACGAAACGGGAAGGCGTGTCTGGCAGCGGGATGGTCCAGCCAGACGCCCAGATTGAGAAAGGCGTGGTCAGGCCGTAAGGACAGCTCCTCATAATAAATCGGCTGACGCGAGACTAGCAGCCTGAACTCCGCGTTAGCTCTGTCAAGCTCTAGAGTGATTGGCGGAGCTCTCATTAACAGCTGAAGCGCCGCCGTCCGCGTTGTCCTGAATGCCCCTATCAGGTTTAGGAGAAGCGCTTGGCAGGGAGATGACACGGTACTTGAAGCGACAGTTTGGGCATAACTCGTCCCACCAGACCAACGAACCGTACATGATGGCGGGTAAGATAACACTGTGATAAAGTGTTACCTTTTGCTTGGGACGCAAGAAGTCACACAGGCCACCTGACCCTGCCTACGAGCTAAGGTCCCTATCTTCGTTATTAGTAGTTGCATCTTTTTGAGAATTCAGCATGACTAAAGGAAAAGAGACGCGTATCGAAACCAACTCCAAGAATCCGTAAAGAATCCTCGTAGGTCAAGTTTTGTCATCTCGATTCCCACGTGTTGATGAGCACCACTTCCTCATACCCCGATGCCCGTGAGAATACAACACTCAGTGTGTCGTTTCTGTGCTGAGAGTGACCTTCCGCTCGACAGCCCACCTGACCACGTGCCTCAGCACAGCGGACCCGACCTCTTCTAGGTGCTCTTGGGAGTCTTCCGGCATGGTGATGATGGTATCACTGGCGTACGCTTGGATCGTAAGCCCTGGCGGCAGGGAAGGCACACAAGTTCATAAATGGTGGCATTAGGTAGCAGCGGGGAAAGCGAGGACCCCTGTGGACTCCCCAAAGAGGGGTAGGCAACCAGTTCGTCAGAATGTGACCTGAGGACCACCGAATGTGGCTACAAGAATGTCCAGAATAGGTGGTAAAGTTCGCAGGCACGCGGCGCTCTAGGAAGAACCTGAACCCTCGTGCATGCCACGCGCTTTCGAAGGCGCCCTGAATGCCTATTAAAACCACTGGTGTCTTCAAGATCCTGAGATGAAGAAGCGTCTCGAGATGAAGGAGCCGCCCGCCCACTCTAGCGGAGGCAGGTGCCCTGGAGAGCGGGATCTGCCGAAAGGTTCTTGGTAGGAGGACGAGAAGATAATTTCCCGCGAGCACGCCGAGTGACACTATTTTCCAAAGTTCGCCTTCGCCTCTCTAACCCGCCGGCGGAAGTGTGCCAGTGCACCGCCATACTCTTTTCGCAAAACAGCACGCACGTCATCGCTCTTCGACCCCTGGAAAAGTCATGGCGCATGGTAGTCACCTTTTTACGCTCTTGCACCAGAGTCGGCGTTCATTAGAAATTTCTCCGGGCATTTGACCTCACCGGCCTGAGATAGCGTCAAAAGAAACAGCAGGATTTCCTCCAGAAGCAACAGTACGTGGAGCACTACTTCTCGCCCTACATGTTCCGCAAGCTCGATTTCGGTTGCAGGCTATTAAGTTGCTCTTCCATCAAGCGCAAGGAAGTAGAGGACCGGGACAGCGAGCTGCAGCGCTGCTAAGAGCTGCACTCAGCCGAGTGTCTGCACCTCATGACCACTTGCAATCGACACAGCCGAACATCAAAAGAAGATGGCGCCTTGATGCGAAAGACCTGCGCTGGATGTATGATCGCCACACCACACAGCTGTAGTGCTATGTCATGTGCATCATGCTAGAAACCGGTGGAAACGAGGACTCTCACGAAGAGGGACACAGCATGATCGACAAGTCGTCGAAAGACCCTCGCATTGAAGTCTTCGAAAACGCCGTAATGACTCGGAGTCATGCATTCGAAAACGGCAAATCAGTGTGCGCCATCGTCTGCGACGCCAGGACAGCAACGACAGTCGACTACGGGTCACAGAGCACGCGGACGAATCTCCGCTGCCTTCGGACGTGGCCGAGATTCCCGTCCTTAATGAGGTCACTGCCCGACAGAATTAGGATGCTTCGGCATCATCATCATCTTCGTCGAGCGAGGAAGCAGAATGGCTGTCGATACCAGAATCGTGATCCAGCGCGGATGCACTTTTTTGAACCAGGCACACGCTCAGGACCACCTGAACTCGACGTTGTCGAGCAGACCATGTATGCGCACTTGCTGGAGAAGCTTGACGTTGAACGCCAAGAACATCCTAGGGAACACAGAAATTATTGCAAAACTGCACTATTCTAAGGAAGCAGGCCAAAGTCAGACTCGTCCTACTGCAAGCGAAGCAAATAGGGCAAAACCCACAAGAATATGGCACACAACGTGACCGCGAAATCTAACGGACCTTACAGCACTAATGAATGACTTCCCACCGCAAGACAAGCTGCCTCCCCAAGCTACATTGTAATTGGCGAGCCCTTCATCGTCTCCCTGCAAAACCCATCCTGGCAGACTCACTCAAAGCTTTCTTTAAACGTGCGCAGCTTTGGCGGCCGCGGGAGTGTGTTACAAATAAAGGAAGAAGGGGTGGTAGGCACGAGCTACAAAGATGGTCGCTGGCTGGTTATGTTGTACCGTTGACCTTGGATGTAGTCAGACTCTTGGGTCTGGGTCTCATGCTTCGGTTCTCACAGATACATTGACACATACTATACTTGGTGGATCAGTTTGCGTCATGCACATTCTGAAATGTACTGACATAAATGCACCGTGTGTATTGTTCTTAGGAGATTATTTATGTATGCAAGTTTACTTACACTTACTAACGCATGTCCATATGAAATGTATGTGCTGGTTTCTTGCCTAACAGATGACACAAGCTAACAATTGAGGATTACCTTGTTCATGTGACTTAGTAAGACATCCACTCTTAATATTCATGCGAGTGCAGATATTCATGAAGATATCTTTTACCGAGTCGAACCGTAACTTTTGTGGTGGACTACGTTATGTAGGTGAAGAGTGCTAGATCTTGAGGAGCATGCCTGCTGTGGGTCACACGCCCAGAACGCCATCTTGAAATCCTTTGGCACACACGCAATATAAGTGAATAACCTTTGGAAACGTCAAAGCGCATCTTTGAAATTATGTGCATATGACTTTTTTGCACTGTAGTGCGTAAATGAAGATCCTCAAATATTCAGCTCACACATGTTGTCGTCTATCTGCCATTGGAACGTGTTGGTGTTGTTTGTGTGGCGCATGAAATCCTTCTTCGTCGTCTACTCGTTATCGCTACCTCGCACTGTAAGACAAGGAACACGATCGAACAAATGCCAATATCTCAGTTTTCTGGCTTGACCTGAACTGAACAAGCTAGCCTAGTCTCCCGGTTTCCGCTTTCAGCAACTCTGGAAGTGAACTTGCGGTAATCTACCCTGAAATGATTTCTTGCTGTGCATTACAGGCCGTGTTCCTGCGTGCTCAGAGGGAACAAATGCAGCTGGATGGGACCGCCAGGGGAACTTGTCGATCACATTCTCAGCACGCACGGCTTCATACCGAGAATGCAAGGTGAATACCGCAAAAAACGTACTGAATCTATTGACCTTAGAAATGTACTGGCTCGTATTGTCAAATGCAAAAACGTAGTCACTAGAAGGGCCGAAATAGAGTGGTGCTTTAGGTTTCCATGTTAGTACTCCATTTCGCGCTTAACTTTTTAGTACAAAAATTGTGCAAACTCAAAATGTTTACCTTTGTCTGGTGCAGCGTTGGTGGCTCTAATAAGGATGAATCGATGGCACTGTTTTGTGAACATGGTTATAAACGATTACCGAGATATATCGGTACCACAGACAGCTGATTCTAGCCTAAATGAGTACGAGAATAAACGGCAGGCAAAAGTAAATAAGAAATACAAAGGAAACGAGTTTTTTCCCTTAAATATAGCATTCGAAGTCCCTACGGACTACTTTACGTATATATAGAACAGTTTAAGTGTGGACATATCCAGCGGCTAGCCGTTCTTTCTTAACGTTTAGAAATGAACAGATACATCTGAGGCAGATGATTCTGAATTGAAACACTTGTTTAACGAACCAAGGTGGTGAAAATTGCGTGAGATATGTAAACTAGTACAGTAAGTTCCTATTGATAATCCTGCGTTGGTGGATGCTCGAATCGTTGCTGGATATAGTGGGAAAAATAGTGGATATGATGGAAATATTAGTGGATATGATGGAAATTGTAGTAGGCATAATGGCTGATGACGGCGAGAGTGAAAAAAATGATGACAGATGGTGGTGGTGGTGGCTAGGCAATAGTGGTGACGGTGGAAAATGCCGGCTGATGGCGGCTAGAGTGGAAAAAATGGTGGCAGATGGTGGTGAGCCAATGGCGCTGACGGGGGAAAATGTCGGCTGATGGTGGCGAGGAAAAACATGTTTGGTGGAAGGCATGGTGAGCATGGTGGATAACGGTGGCGTTATGGAAGTTGTTGGATGATGGTGGCGTGATGAAAAAGCACATGACAATATGTCAAATCAGTTGTTTGTAGTGTTTCTTTCTTTTATGAGCAGACATATATGTGTACGGTCAAAAGAAACTAATGATGCTCATTACGCTTTCTAGCACGTTTCTTTTTTTACTCCTGTGGTGTCAACAACGCTTCAATTTTTGTGGAGCGTAGAATATGGGGACGTGAATATGTTTACATTTCACGCACGCACTTACACCAGTTTGACATCCGCGATGCGTTTCTTTGTTGTGATGCTTAGAAGACTAGATGTGTCACAGTGAACAGTGACAGTAAATGTTTTACATCGGCGCGCAGTTGTCGAGAAATAAATGAGCTCCACTTCGGAATTGCCACTTTCAATGTTAGAGCAGAACACAACGGTCACTGGATGTCGCCTCGCTTGAAACGGAACTCTTGAAATGCTTGCACACTTTAATGCTTGAGCTGTTTTTTTAAGTTAACTATGTGCGGGCGAAAATGCATAAACTTTCACTTTCGATATGCGTCGAGGTGATCCCCAGTGAATTTGACTTTCACCCTTCTGTTTTACCATTATGATTTCTACCAAAGGTTAGTCATACCGACCGAGCCCGTACACGTGTTATCGGCTCTTCTGGGTTTCAGAATGCACATTTTTGACGAATAAAAATGACAATACAACACAGCTGTGCCATCATTACCTCTTAATAAAGTCGTTTTTATTATGTACGTGTCCACGCAAGAACAACAAACATCGAGGTGTCCGCACTTGCAGCCCTTCTACTCAAGTGTACGCCTCCCTAACCGACAGCCGCCGGTACGCACTCACCGGCACTTCACTGGCTGTTATGAGAACACAGACTCGTCAAATCGTATGCTTACTTAACCATATGATACGTATTCTGGCGCACTGCATTCGTTTGGCCAAGCCGTTATGCAGTTGTTCCTAAAGACAGTGCAACAGCGGTGCGCTGGCACGACTGCGCTGTGCGTTTCGCGAAAAAAACACCCCAATCAATTGTGCGGGCGTATCTGTCCAATGAGCATAGAAGCGGCCATAAAGGCGAAGAGATAACGCCCTTTGGAAGGAGCGAGAAAGAAATATTAAAGTTGACAGTAACCGCCGATAAACCTACCTGCTGCTCAGTTCACTGATTTATTTTCTTGCGGTTGTAAATTGTAACAAAAACTAGCGCTGTAGCCAATATCGCAGTGGCAAT
>NW_023608741.1:0-22776 GCF_013339725.1 Rhipicephalus microplus | reverse complement strand
TTTTTTCCTTTGGGCTGATAGCTCTGAAGAAATGTTCTGACGGTGGTGAGAGTATTGCGCTACTGTCTCCGTGGCGCAATCTGCTCGCGCGATCGGCTGTTAACCGAAAGGTTGGAGGTTCGAACCCACCCGGTGGTGCTGCGGCGCTTTTTTTTCTTTGGCCTGATAGCTTTGAAGATATGTTCTGATAGTGGTAAGAGTGGAGCAGGACTGTCTCCGTGGCGCAATTGGTATGCGCGATCGGCTGTTAACCGAATGGTTGGAGGTTCGAGCCCACCCAGGGTGGTGCGGCGCTTTTTTTCTTTGGGCCGATAGCTTTGAAGATATATTATGCTGGTGGTGAGAGTACAGCAGGACTGTCTCCGTGGCGTATTTGGCTAGCGCGATCGGCTGTTAACCGAAAGGTTGGAGGTTCGAGCCCTCCCGGGAGTGGTGTGTTGCTTTTTTTCTTTGCGCTGATAGCCTTTTGAAGATATGTTCTGATGGTGGTGAGAGTGGAGCACGACTGTCTCCATGGCGCCAATTGGCTAGTGCCATCAGCTGTTCACTGAAAGGTTGGAGGTTCGATCCCTCCCGCAGAGTGGTGTGTTGCTTTTTTCTTTGCGCTGATAGCTTTGAAGATATGTTCAGACGGTGGTGAGAGTGGAGGAGGACTGTCTCCGTGGCGCAATTGGCTAGCGCGATCAGCTGTTAACCGAAAAGTTGAAGGTTCGAGCCCTCCCGGGAGTGGTGTGTTGCTTTTTTCTTTGCGCTGATAGCTTTAAGATATGTTCTGATGGTGGGGAGAGTGGAGCACGACTGTCTCCGTGGCGAAATTGGCTAGCGCAATTGGCTGTTAACCGATAGGTTGGAGGTTCAAGCTCGTCTGGTGGTGGTGCGGCGCTTTTTTCCTTTGGGCTGACAGCTCCGAAGAAATGTTCTGACGGTGTTGAGAGTGGAGCACGACTGTCTCCGTGGCGCAATGGGCTAGCGCATCTGGCTGTTAACCGAAAATTTGGAGGTTCGAGCCCACCCGGTGGTGGTGCGGCGCTTGTTTTTTTTCGGGCTGACAGCTCTGAAGAAGTGTCCTGACGGAGGTGGGAGTGCTGCACTACTGTCTCCGTGGCGCAATTGGCTAGCGCGATCGGCTGTTAACCGAAAGGTTGTAGTTTCGAGCCTTCCCGGGAGTGGTGTGTTGCTCTTTTCTTTGCGCTGATACCTTTGGAGAAATGTTCTGATGATGGTGAGAGTGGAGCACGACTGTCTCCGTGGCGCAATTGGCTAGCACGATCGCCTGTTAACGAAAGGCTGGAGGTTCGAGCCCACCCGGTGGGGGTGCGGCGCTATTTTTTTCTTTGGGCTGATAGCTCTGAAGAAATATTCTGACGGAGGTGGGAGTGCTGCACTACTGTCTCCGTGGCGCAATTGGCTAGCGCGATCGGCTGTTAACCAAAAAGTTTGAATTTCGAGCCCTCCCGGGAGTGGTGTGTTGCTTTTTTCCTTGCGCTGATAGCTTTGAAGATATGTTCTGATGGTGGTGAGAGTGGAGCACGACTGTCTCCGTTGCGTAATTGGCTAGCGCGATGGGCTCTTAACCGAAAGGTTGGAGGTTCGAGCCCACCCGGTGGTGGTGCGGCGCTTTTTTTCCTTTGGGCTGATAGTTCTGAGGAAATCTTCTGACGGTGGTGAGAGTATTGCGCGACTGTCTACGTGGCGCAATTGGCTAGCGCGATCGGCTGTTGACCGAAAGGTTGGAGGTTCGAGCCCACCCGGTGGTGATGCGGCGCTTTTTTTTCTTTAGGCTGATAATCTGAAGAAATGTTGTGACGGTGGTGAGAGTGGATCACGACTGTCTCCGTGGCGCAATTGGCTAGCGCGATCGGCTGTTAACCGAAAGGTTGGAGGTTCGAGCCCTCCCAAGAGTGGTGTGTTGCTTTTTTTCTTTGGGCTGATAGCTTTGAAGATATGTTCTGATGGTGGTGAGAGTGGATCACGACTGTCTCCGTGGCGCAATTGGCTAGCGCGATCGGCTGTTAACCGAAAGGTTGGAGGTTTGAGCCCACCCGGTGGTGGTGCGGCGCTTTTTTTTGGCTGATAATATGAAGAAATGTTGTGACGGTGGTGAGAGTGAAGCACCACTGTCTCTGTGGCGCAATTGGCTAGCGCGATCGGCTGTTAACCGAAAGGTTGGAGGTTCGAGCCCTCCCAAGAGTGGTGTGTTGCTTTTTTTCTTTGGGCTGATAGCTTTGAAGATATGTTCTGATGGTGGGGAGAGTGGAGCACGACTGTCTCCGTGGCGCAATTGGCTAGTGGGATGGGCTGTTAACTTAAAGGTTGGAGGTTCGAGCCCACCCAGTGGTGGTGCGGCGCTTTTTTTCCTTTGGGCTGATAGCTCTGAGGAAATGTTCTGACGCTGTTGAGAGTGTAGCGCGACTCTCTCCGTGGCGCAGTTGGCTTGCGCGATCTGCTGTTAACCGAATGGTTGGAGGTTCGAGCCCACCCGGTGGTGGTGCGGTGCTTTTTTTTCTTTGGGCTGATAGTCTGAAAAAATGTTCTGACGGTGGTGAGAGTGGAGCACGACTGTCTCCGTGGCGCAATTGGCTAGCACGATCGGCTGTTAACCAAAAGGTTGGAGCTTCAAGCCCTCCCGGGAGTGGTGTGTTGCTTTTTTCTTTGCGCTGATAGCTTTGAAGATATGTTCTGATGGTGGGGAGAGTGGAGCACGACTGTCTCCGTGGCGAAATCGGCTAGCGCAATTGGCTGTTAACCGATAGGTTGGAGGTTCAAGCTCGTCTGGTGGTGGTGCGGCGCTTTTTTTCCTTTGGGCTGACAGCTCCGAAGAAATGTTCTGACGGTGGTGAGAGTGGAGCACGACTGTCTCCGTGGCGCAATCGGCTAGCGCATCTGGCTGTTAACCGAAAATTTGGAGGTTCGAGCCCACCCGGTGGTGGTGCGGCGCTTGTTTTTTTTCGGGCTGACAGCTCTGAAGAAATGTCCTGACGGAGGTGGGAGTGCTGCACTACTGTCTCCGTGGCGCAATTGGCTAGCGCGATCGGCTGTTAACCGAAAGGTTGTAGTTTCGAGCCTTCCCGGGAGTGGTGTGCTGCTCTTTTCTTTGCGCTGATACCTTTGGAGAAATGTTCTGATGATGGTGAGAGTGGAGCACAACTGTCTCCGTGGCGCAATTGGCTAGCACGATCGCCTGTTAAACGAAAGGCTGGAGGTTCGAGCCCACCCGGTGGGGGTGCGGCGCTTTTTTTTTCTTTGGGCTGATAGCTCTGAAGAAATATTCTGACGGAGGTGGGAGTGCTGCACTACTGTCTCCGTGGCGCAATTGGCTAGCGCGATCGGCTGTTAACCGAAAGGTTGGAGGTTCGAGCCCTCCCAAGAGTGGTGTGTTGCTTTTTTTCTTTGGGCTGATAGCTTTGAAGATATGTTCTGATGGTGGTGAGAGTGGAGCACGACTGTCTCCGTTGCGTAATTGGCTAGCGCGATGGGCTCTTAACCGAAAGGTTGGAGGTTCGAGCCCACCCGGTGGTGGTGCGGCGCTTTTTTTCCTTTGGGCTGATAGCTCTGAGGAAATCTTCTGATGGTGGTGAGAGTATTGCGCGACTGTCTACGTGGCGCAATTGGCTAGCGCGATCGGCTGTTGACCGAAAGGTTGGAGGTTCGAGCCCACCCGGTGGTGATGCGGCGCTTTTTTTTCTTTAGGCTGATAATCTGAAGAAATGTTGTGACGGTGGTGAGAGTGGATCACGACTGTCTCCGTGGCGCAATTGGCTAGCGCGATCGGCTGTTAACCGAAAGGTTGGAGGTTTGAGCCCACCCGGTGGTGGTGCGGCGCTTTTTTTTCTTTGGGCTGATAATCTGAAGAAATGTTGTGACGGTGGTGAGAGTGAAGCACCACTGTCTCTGTGGCGCAATTGCTAGCGCGATCGGCTGTTAACCGAAAGGATGGAGGTGCGAGCCCTCGCAAGAGTGGTGTGTTGCTTTTTTTCTTTGGGCTGATAGCTTTGAAGATATGTTCTGATGGTGGGTGAGAGTGGAGCACGACTGTCTCCGTTGCGTAATTGGCTAGCGCGATGGGCTCTTAACCGAAAGGTTGGAGGTTCGAGCCCACCCGGTGGTGGTGCGGGCGCTTTTTTTTCCTTTGGGCTGATAGCTCTGAGGAAATCTTCTGACGGTGGTGAGAGTATTGCGCGACTGTCTACGTGGCGCAATTGGCTAGCGCGATCGGCTGTTGACCGAAAGGTTGGAGGTTCGAGCCCACCCGGTGGTGATGCGGCGCTTTTTTTTCTTTAGGCTGATAATCTGAAGAAATGTTGTGACGGTGGTGAGACTGATCACGACTGTCTCCGTGGCGCAATTGGCTAGCGCGATCGGCTGTTAACCGAAAGGTTGGAGGTTGAGCCCACCCGGTGGTGGTGCGGCGCTTTTTTTTCTTTGGGCTGATAATCTGAAGAAATGTTGTGACGGTGGTGAGAGTGAAGCACCACTGTCTCTGTGGCGCAATTGGCTAGCGCGATCGGCTGTTAACCGAAAGGTTGGAGGTTCGAGCCCTCCCAAGAGTGGTGTGTTGCTTTTTTTCTTTGGGCTGATAGCTTTGAAGATATGTTCTGATGGTGGGGAGAGTGGAGCACGACTGTCTCCGTGGCGCAATTGGCTAGCTGGGATGGGCTGTTAACCTAAAGGTTGGAGGTTCGAGCCCACCCGGTGGTGGTGCGGCGCTTTTTTTCCTTTGGGCTGATAGCTCTGAGGAAATGTTCTGACGCTGGTGAGAGTGTAGCGCGACTCTCTCCGTGGCGCAGTTGGCTTGCGCGATCTGCTGTTAACCGAATGGTTGGAGGTTCGAGCCCACCCGGTGGTGGTGCGGTGCTTTTTTTTCTTTGGGCTGATAGTCTGAAGAAATGTTCTGACGGTGGTGAGAGTGGAGCACGACTGTCTCCGTGGCGCAATTGGCTAGCACGATCGGCTGTTAACCAAAAGGTTGGAGCTTCAAGCCCTCCCGGGAGTGGTGTGTTGCTTTTTTCTTTGCGCTGATAGCTTTGAAGATATGTTCTGATGGTGGTGAGAGTGGAGCACGACTGTCTCCATGGCGCAATTGGCTAGTGCCATCAGCTGTTAACTGAAAGGTTGGAGGTTCGATCCCTCCCGAGAGTGGTGTGTTGCTTTTTTCTTTGCGCTGATAGCTTTGAAGATATGTTCAGACGGTGGTGAGAGTGGAGGAGGACTGTCTCCGTGGCGCAATTTGCTAGCGCGATCAGCTGTTAACCGAAAAGTTGAAGGTTCGAGCCCTCCCGGGAGTGGTGTGTTGCTTTTTTCTTTGCGCTGATAGCTTTAAGATATGTTCTGATGGTGGGGAGAGTGGAGCACGACTGTCTCCGTGGCGAAATTGGCTAGCGCAATTGGCTGTTAACCGATAGGTTGGAGGTTCAAGCTCGTCTGGTGGTGGTGCGGCGCTTTTTTTCCTTTGGGCTGACAGCTCCGAAGAAATGTTCTGACGGTGGTGAGAGTGGAGCACGACTGTCTCCGTGGCGCAATCGGCTAGCGCATCTGGCTGTTAACCGAAAATTTGGAGGTTCAAGCCCACCCGGTGGTGGTGCGGCGCTTGTTTTTCTTCGGGCTGACAGCTCTGAAGAAATGTCCTGACGGAGGTGGGAGTGCTGCACTACTGTCTCCGTGGCGCAATTGGCTAGCGCGATCGGCTGTTAACCGAAAGGTTGTAGTTTCGAGCCTTCCCGGGAGTGGTGTGTTGCTCATTTCTTTGCGCTGTTACCTTTGGAGAAATGTTCTGATGATGGTGAGAGTGGAGCACGACTGTCTCCGTGGCGCAATTGGCTAGCACGATCGCCTGTTAAACGAAAGGCTGGAGGTTCGAGCCCACCCGGTGGGGGTGCGGCGCTTTTTTTTCTTTGGGCTGATAGCTCTGAAGAAATATTCTGACGGAGGTGGGAGTGCTGCACTACTGTCTCCGTGGCGCAATTGGCTAGCGCGATCGGCTGTTAACCAAAAAGTTTGAATTTCGAGCCCTCCCGGGAGTGGTGTGTTGCTTTTTTCCTTGCGCTGATAGCTTTGAAGATATGTTCTGATGGTGGTGAGAGTGGAGCACGACTGTCTCCGTTGCGTAATTGGCTAGCACGATGGGCTCTTAACCGAAAGGTTGGAGGTTCGAGGCCACCCGGTGGTGGTGCGGCGCTTTTTTTCCTTTGGGCTGATAGCTCTGAGGAAATCTTCTGACGGTGGTGAGAGTATTGCGCGACTGTCTACGTGGCGCAATTGGCTAGCGCGATCGGCTGTTGACCGAAAGGTTGGAGGTTTGAGCCCACCCGGTGGTGATGCGGCGCTTTTTTTTCTTTAGGCTGATAATCTGAAGAAATGTTGTGACGGTGGTGAGAGTGGATCACGACTGTCTCCGTGGCGCAATTGGCTAGCGCGATCGGCTGTTAACCGAAAGGTTGGAGGTTTGAGCCCACCCGGTGGTGGTGCGGCGCTTTTTTTTCTTTGGGCTGATAATCTGAAGAAATGTTGTGACGGTGGTGAGAGTGAAGCACCACTGTCTCTGTGGCGCAATTGGCTAGCGCGATCGGCTGTTAACCGAAAGGTTGGAGGTTCGAGCCCTCCCAAGAGTGGTGTGTTGCTTTTTTTCTTTGGGCTGATAGCTTTGAAGATATGTTCTGATGGTGGGGAGAGTGGAGCACGACTGTCTCCGTGGCGCAATTGGCTAGTGGGGTGGGCTGTTAACTTAAAGGTTGGAGGTTCGAGCCCACCCGGTGGTGGTGCGGCGCTTTTTTTCCTTTGGGCTGATAGCTCTGAGGAAATGTTCTGACGCTGGTGAGAATGTAGCGCGACTCTCTCCGTGGCGCAGTTGGCTTGCGCGATCTGCTGTTAACCGAATGGTTGGAGGTTCGAGCCCACCCGGTGGTGGTGCGGTGCTTTTTTTTCTTTGGTCTGATAGTCTGAAGAAATGTTCTGACGGTGGTGAGAGTGGAGCACGACTGTCTCCGTGGCGCAATTGGCTAGCACGATCGGATGTTCACTGAAAGGTTGGATCTTCGATCCCTCCCGGGTGTGGTGTGTTGCTTTTTTCTTTGCGCTGATAGCTTTTAAGATATGTTCTGAAGGTGGTGAGAGTGGAGCAGGGCTGTCTCCGTGGCGCAATTGGCTAGCGTGATCGGCTGTTAACCGAAAAGTTGGAGGTTCGAGCCCTCCCGGGAGTGGTGTGTTGCTTTTTTCTTTGCGCTGATAGCTTTAAGATATGTTCTGATGGTGGGGAGAGTGGAGCACTACTGTCTCTGTGGCGCAATTGGCTAGCACGATCGGCTGTTAACCGAAAGGTTGTAGTTTCGAGCCTTTCCGGGAGTGGTGTGTTGCTCTTTTTTTTGCGCTGATAACTTTGGAGATATGTTCTGATGATGGTGAGAGTGGAGCAGGACTGTCTCCGTGGCGCAATTCGCTAGCGCATCCGGCTGTTAACCGAAAGTTTGGAGGTTCGAGCCCACCCGGTGGTGGTGCGGCGCTTCTCTTTCTTTGGGCTGATAGCTCTGAAGAAATTTACTGACGGAGGTGGGAGTGCTGCGCTACTGTCTCCGTGGCGCAATTGGCTCGCGCGATCGGCTGTTAACCGAAAGGTTGTAGTTTCGGGCCTTCCCGGGAGCGGTGTGTTGCTGTTTTCTTTGCGCTGATAGCTTTGGAGATATGTTCTGATGATGGTGAGATTGAAGCACGACTGTCTCCGTGGCGCAATTGGCTAGCGCGATCGGGTGTTAACCGAAAGGTTGGAGGTTCGAGCCCACCCGGTGGTGGTGCGGCGCTTTTTTTCCCTTTGGCTGATAGCTCTGAGGAAATGTTCAGACGGTGGTGAGAGTGTAGTGCGACTGTCTCCGTGGCGCAATTGGCTAGCGCGATTGGCTGTTAACAGAAAAGTTGGAGGTTCGAGCCCTCCTTAGAGTGGTGTGTTGCTTTTTTTTCTTTGGGCTGATAGCTTTGAAGATATGTTCTGATGGTGGTGAGAGTGGAACAGGACTGTCTCCGTGGCGCAATTGGCTAGCGCGATCGGCTGTTAACCTAAAGGTTGGAGGTTCGAGCCCACCCGGTGGTGCTGTTGCGCTTTTTTTGGGCTGATAGCTTTGAAGATATGTTCAGACGGTGGTGAGAGTGTAGTGCGACTGTCTCCGTGGCGCAATTGGCTAGCGCGATTGGCTGTTAACAGAAAAGTTGGAGGTTCGAGCCCTTCTGAGAGTCGTGTGTTGCTTTTTTTTCTTTGGGCTGATAGCTTTGAAAATATGTTCTGATGGTGGTGAGAGTGGAGCAGGACTGTCTCCGTGGCGCAATCGGCTAGCGCGATCGGCTGTTAACCGAAAGGTTGGAGGTTTGAGCCCACCCGGTGGTGCTGCTGCGCTTTTTTCTTTGGGCTGATAGCTTTGAAGATATGTTCTGACGGTGGTGAGAGTGGAGCAGGACTGTCTCCGTGGCGCAATTGGCTAGCGCGATTGGCTGTTAACCGAAAGGTTGGAGGTTCGAGCCCACCCGGGGTGGTGCGGCGCTTTTTTTTCTTTGGTTCGATAGCTTTGAAGATATGTTATGCTTGTGGTGAAAGTATAGCAGGACTGTCTCCGTGGCGTAATTGGCTAGCGCGATCGGCTGTTAACTGAAAGGTTGGAGGTTCAAGCCCTCCCGGGAGAGGTGTTTTGCTTTTTTCTTTGCGCTGATAGTTTTGAAGATATGTTCTGATGGTGGTGAGAGTGGAGAACGACAGTCTCTGTGGCTGGCGCAATTGGCTAGCGCGATCGGCTGTTGAACGAAAGGTTGGAGGTTCGAGCCCACCCGGTGGTGGTGCGGCGTTTCTTTTTCTTTGGGCTGATAGCTCTGAAGAAATGTTCTGATGGTGGTGAGAGTGGAGCACGACTGCCTCCGTGGCCCAATTGGCTAGCGCGATCGGCTGTTAACAGAAAGGTTCGAGGTTTGAGCCCTCCCGAGAGTGGTGTGTTGCTTCTCTTTGGGCTGATAGGTTTGAAGATATGTTCTGATTGTAGTAAGAGTGGAGGAGGACTGTCTCTGTGGCGCAATTGGTATGCGCGATCGGCTGTTAAACGAAAGGTTGAAGGTTCGAGCCTTCCCGGGAGTGGTGTGTTGCTTTTTTCTTTGGCCTGATAGCTTTGAAGATATGTTCTGATGGTGGTAAGAGTGGAGGAGGACTGTCTCCGTGGCGCAATTGGTATGCGCGATCGGCTGTTAACCGAAAAGTTGGAGGTTCGAGCCCACCCGGTGGTGGTTCGTCGCTCTTTTTTCTTTGCACTGATAGCTTTGCAGAAATGTTCTGACGGTGGTGAGAATGGAGCACGACTGTCTCCTTGGCGCAATTGGCTAGCGCTATCGGCTGTTAACAGAAAGGTTGGAGGTTCGAGCCCACCCGGTGGCGGTGCGGCGCTTATTTTTCTTGGGGCTGATAGTCTGAAGAAATGTTCTGACGGTGGTGAGAGTGGAGCACGATGGTCTCCGTGGCACAATTGGCTGGCGCGATCGGCTGTTAACCGAAAGGTTGGAGGTTCGAGCCCACCCGGGGTGGTGCGGCACTTTTTGTCTTTGCGCCGATAGCTTTGAAGATATATTATGCTGGTGGTGAGAGTACAGCAGGACTGTCTCCGTGGCGTATTTGGCTAGCGCAATCGGCTGTTAACCGAAAGGTTGGAGGTTCGAGCCCTCCCGGGAGTGGTGTGTTGCTTTTTTCTTTGCGCTGATAGCTTTGAAGATATGTTCTGATGGTGGTGAGAGTGGAGCACGACTGTCTGCGGGGCGCAATTGGCTAGCGCGATTGGCTGTTAACCGAAAAGTTGGAGGTTCGAGCCCACCCGGCGGTGGTGCGGCGCTTTTTTTCCTCTGGGCTGATAGCTCTGAAGAAATGTTCTGACAGAGGTGTTAGTGCTGCACTACTGTCTCCGTGGCGCAATTGGCTAGCGCGTTCGGCTGTTAACCGAAAGATTGGAATTTCGAGCCCTCCCGGGAGTGGTGTGTTGCTTTTTTCTTTGCGCTGATAGCTTTGAAGATATGTTCTGACGGTGGTGAGAGTGGAGCACCACTGTCTCCGTGGCGCAATTGGCTAGCCCGTTCGGCCGTTAACTGAAAGGCTGGAGGTTCGAGCCCACCCGGTTGTGGTGCGGCGCATTGTTTTCGTTGGGCTGATAGCTCTGAAGAAATGTTCTGACGGTGGTGAGAGTGGATCACGACTGTCTCCGTGGCGCAATTGGCTAGCGCGATTGGCTTTTAACCGAAAGGTTGGAGGTTCGAGCCCTCCCGGGAGTGGTGTGTTGCTTTTTTTTCTTCGGGCTGCTAGCTTTGCAGATATGTTCTGATGGTGGTGAGAGTGGAGCACGACTGTCTCCGTGGCGCAATGGCCTAGCGCTATAGGCTGTTTATTTATTTATTGAAAATACCTTACAGGCCAGAAGGCATTGAGTAAGGGGGGTTACAGTGAAAAATCGCATGTAAATTTCAAAATAAAAACGGTACAATGTCGGTTAGTAATAACAAAAAAAAAATTAACAAAGCAATAAGTCAGCAATACGTAAACATGGCGATGAAGTATATAAGAACACTCCGTGACATAAAAACCCTCGGAAAAGAAGTAAAAGAACGTCAAGATGAAATATTAAGGAAATGCGTCTGAACTTTTTGCCGAAACGTGTTGGGGTTGCTATCAGAGGCGATATCGTCGGGAAGATCATTCCACATGCGGATGGCTTGTGGTAGTGCGGATGTGTTGAACGCGTTCGTGTTTCCAAAAATGCGAGTGAAGCTGAGATGGTTATGTAATCTGCGTGACGTGTAGAGCGGGCGTTGAAGGTGCAACGACGATGTTTTGTTACTGTAGACGTACTTATGAAATAGGCATAACAAGGACACGTGACGACGAACATTTAATGCTTGGAGGGAATGATGGAGTTTAAGCTGAGTCACACTGGAATTGATGTCATAGTTTCTAGAAATGTAACGGGTGGCTCTGTTCTGGATTGTTTCCAGCATGTTAATTTGATACTGAGCGGAAGGGGACCAAACAGATGAGGCATATTCAAGTTGCGGGCGGACGAAAGTTAGGTAAGACATTTTGCGAATGTTAGTGGGACAACGACGAAGGTTTCGGCGTAAATACCCCAATGTTTTGAAGGCTTTTGCACAAACGTTAGTGATGTGATCAAACCAGGAAAGCCCTGGTGTAAGGTGGATGCCAAGATACTTGTAAGAAGTCGCCGTGGAGAGCCTGTCACATTGCATATGGTAAGTGAAGTTAGATATGACCTGTTTACGTCCAAAAGAAACAACTTTACACTTATTAGTATTCAACCTCATAAGCCAAGTGCTGCACCAGTTAGAAATAGTGTTCAGATCATCTTGAAGGATGGAGTGATCGTTAGGACAGTTTATAGGTCTGTAGAGCATGCAGTCATCAGCGAAGATTCTGATATGCGATGATATGTTAGTTGGGAGGTCGTTGATGTAGATAAGAAAAAGTAATGGGCCAAGAACGCTCCCCTGTGGGACGCCAGAAGAGACATACGAAGAGGGAGAGGAAGAATTATTAACGATTGTGAACTGCTTGCGAAGTGACAGAAAATTGCGTAGCCAAGATAAAGTGAGGGAGTCTAATCGGAGGGCAGATAATTTTGAAATAAGGCGACAATGGGCGACACGATCGAATGCTTTGGCGAAATCAAGAAATATGCAATCAGTCTGTAGGCCATTATTTATGTTGTAATGAATGTCTGTAGGGAATTCTAGTAACTGTGTTTCGCATGACATGCCCTTTCTGAATCCGTGCTGGTTTGAAAAGAAGAATTTGTTAGTCTCGAGGTGACTGTATACGTGGGAGGCGATTATGTGTTCGAGGAGTTTGCAACATATGCATGTGAGCGAGATTGGGCGATAATTTTTAGGTGAGTTCCTATCTCCGGATTTAAAAATGGGTACCACTTTGGCTATTTTCCAGTCGTCTGGAAGTTTTCCAGACGATGACCAAAAGGTTGGAGGTTCGAGCCCTCCCGGGAGTGGTGTGTTGCTTTTTATTGGCGAAGCTCCTTAGGGCGTGGGCTGTGCGTCCCCTGTAGCCTGTATGTAGCCACCTCTAGTTTAGTTCTTGCAGTGTTCACTAGATGGCGGTACCGTCCCCTGTATGTAGCCACCTCTAGTTTAGTTCTTGCAGTGTTCAATGGATGGCGGTACCGTCTCCTGTATGTAGCCACCTCTCGTTTAGTTCTTGTAGTGTTTACTAGATGGTGATACTTGTAGCTGATGATGAAAAGATGCAAGATGTTATAAACTAGAAAGCGGTACTTGTAGTTGATGAAAGACGCGAGATCTTATAAAATAGGAATGATGTCACTTATGGCTTGTGTCATTGGTTGAAGGCAATCGTTCAATTTAGTGCGGCGACGTACGCTAGGGGGAGCGTTGTAATAAAATCCGTTCGCTGTTGGCGCGCGCTCGGAGTCGCCGGATGGATAAGGCTGCACAGCGGAGAGAGCGCAAGGCGGCAGCAGCGCGCGCTCGCAGACAGAATCCCGATGTGCGAGCGCGCGAGGCAAGGGACATCGCAAGCCACCCATCGTCTAAGAACAAATAAAAGTTGATTTGTGTATATACACACACAGCGTTTCTCACGTCTTTACATGATGATCGACTGGGCGAATTACACGGAAGATTCACAGTTTACCGACGAATCCCTCCGGAGCTTTGCCCATTCATCATCATTCACCCCGTGAATATGCCGTAATTTTTTTCTTTGGGCTGATAGCTTTGAAGATATGTTCTGATGGTGTGGAGAGTGGAGCAGGACTGTCTCTGTAGCGCAATTGGCTAGCGCGATCGGCTGTTAACCGAAAGGTTGGAGGTTCGAGCCCAACGGGTGGTGCTGCGGCGGTTTTTTTTCTTTGGGCTGACAGCTTTGAAGATATGTTCTAAGGGTGGTGAGAGTGGAGCAGGACTGTCTCCATGGCGCAATAGGCTAGCGCGATCGGCTGTTAACCGAAAGGTTGGAGGTTCGAGCTCTCGCGGGAGTGGTGTGGTGCTTTTTTCTTTGCGCTGATAGCTTTGAAGTTATGTTCTGATGGTGGTGAGAGTGGAGCACGACTGTCTCCGTGGCGCAATTGGCTAGCGCGATGGGCTGTTAACCGAAAGGTTGTAGTTTCGAGCCTTCCCCGGGAGTGGTGTGTTGCTTTTTTTTCTTCGGGCTGATAGCTCTGAAGAAATGTTCTGACGGAGGTGGGAGTGCTGCACTACTGTCTCCGTGGCGCAATTGGCTAGCGCGATAGGCTGTTAACCTGAAAGTTGGAGGTTCGAGCCCTCCCGAGAGTGGTGTGTTGCTTTTGTTTTTTCGGCTGATAGCTTTGAAGATATGTTCTGATGGTGGTGAGAGTGGAGCAGGACTGTCTCCGTAGCGCAAATCGCTAGCGCGATCGGCTGTTAACCGAAAGGTTGGCGGTTCGAGCCCACCCGGAGGTGCTGCGGCGGTTTTTTTTCTTTGGGCTTATAGCTTTGAAGATATGTTCTGATGGTGGTGAGAGTGGAGCAGGACTGTCTCCATGGCGCAATTGGCTAGCGCGATCGGCTGTTAACCGAAAGGTTGGAGGTTGGAGCTCTCCCGGGAGTGGTGTGGTGCTTTTTTCTTTACGCTGATAGCTTTGAAGATATGTTCTGATGGTGGTGAGAGTGGAGCACGACTGTCTCCGTGGCGCAATAGGCTAGCGGGATCGGCTGTTAAGCGAAAGGTTGGAAGTTCGAGCCCACCCGGTGGTGGTGCGGCGCTCTTTTTCTTTGCGTTGATAGCTTTGGAGAATTGTACTGACGGTGGTGAGAATGAAGCACGACTGTCTCCGTGGCGCAATTGGCTAGCGCGATTGGCTGTTAACCGAATGGTTGGAGGTTCGAGCCCTCCCGGGAGTGGTGTGTTGCTTTTTTCTTTGCGCTGATAGCTTTGAAGATATGTTCTGATGGTGGTGAAAGTGGAGCACGACTGTCTCCGTGGCGCAATTGGCTAGCGCGTTCGCCCGTTAACTGAAAGGCTGGAGGTTCGAGCCCACACGGTGGTGGTGCGGCGCTTTGTTTTCTTTAGGCTGATAGCTCCGAAGAAATATTTAGATGGTGGGGAGAGTGGAGCACGAGTGTCTCCGTGGCGCAATTGGCTAGCACGATCGGCTGTTGACCGAAAAGTTGGAGGTTCGAGCCCTCCCGGGAGTGGTGTGTTGCTTTTTTTATTCGGGCTGATAGCTCTGAAGAAATGTTCTGACGGAGGTGGGAGTGCTGCACTACTGTCTCCGGGGCGCAATTGGCTAGCGCGATTGGCTGTTAACCGAAAGGTTGGAATTTCGAGCCCTCCCGGGAGTGGTGTGTTGCTTTTTTCTTTGCGCTGATAGCTTTCAAGATATGTTTTGATGGTGGTGAGAGTGGAGCACGACTGTCTCCGTGGCGCAACTGGCTAGCGCGATAGGCTGTTAACCTGAAAGTTGGAGGTTCGAGCCCTCCCGGTGGTGCTGCGGCGGTTTTTTTTCTTTGGGCTTATAGCTTTGAAGATATGTTCTGATGGTGGTGAGAGTGGAGCAGGACTGTCTCCATGGCGCAATTGGCTAGCGCGATTGGCTGTTAACCGAAAGGTTGGAGGTTGGAGCTCTCCCTGGAGTGGTGTGGTGCTTTTTTCTTTGCGCTGATAGCTTTGAAGATATGTTCTGATGGTGGTGAGAGTGGAGCACGACTGTCTCCGTGGCGCAATAGGCTAGCGGGATCGGCTGTTAAGCGAAAGGTTGGAAGTTCGAGCCCACCCGGCGGTGGTGCGGCGCTCTTTTTTCTTTGCGCTGATAGCTTTGGAGAAATGTACTGACGGTGGTGAGAATGGAGCACGACTGTCTTCGCGGCGAAATTGGCTAGCGCGATCAGCTGTTAACCGAATGGTTGGAGGTTCGAGCCCACCCGGTGGTGGTGCGGCGCTTTTTTTCCTTTGGGCTGATAGCTCTGAGGAAATGTTCTGATGGTGGTGAGAGTGGAGCACGACTGTCTCCGTGGCGCAATTGGCTAGCACGATCGGCTCCTGACCGAAAAGTTGGAGGTTCGAGCCCTCCCGGGAGTGGTGTGTTGCTTTTGTTTTTTGGGCTGATAGCTTTGAAGATATATTCTGATGGTGGTGAGAGTGAAGCAGGACTGTCTCCGTAGCGCAATTCGCTAGCGCGATCGGCTTTTAACCGAAAGGTTGGAGGTTTGAGCCCACCCGGTGGTGCTTCGGCGGTTTGTTTTCTTTGGGCTTATAGCTTTGAAGATATGTTCTGATGGTGGTGAGAGTGGAGCAGGACTGTGCCCATGGCGCAATTGGCAAGCGCGATCGGCTGTTAACCGAAAGGTTGGAGGTTGGAGCTCTCCCGGGAGTGGTGTGGTGCTTTTTTCTTTGCGCTGATAGCTTTGAAGATATGTTCTGATGGTGGTGAGAGTGGAGCACGACTGTCTCCGTGGCGTAATAGGCTAGCGGGATCGGCTGTTAAGCGAAAGGTTGGAAGTTCGAGCCCACCCGGTGGTGGTGCGGCGCTCTTTTTTCTTTGCGCTGATAGCTTTAAGATATGTTCTGATGGTGGGGAGAGTGGAGCACGAATGTCTCCGTGGCGCAATTGGCTAGCGCAATCGGCTGTTAACCGATAGGTTGGAGGTTCGAGCCCACCCGGTGGTGGTGCGGCGCTTCTTATTCTTTGGGCTGATAGCTCTGAAGAAATGTCCTGACGGAGGTGGGAGTGCTGCACTATTGTCTCCGTGGCGCAATTGGCTAGCGCGATCGGCTGTTAACCGAAAGGTTGTAGTTTCGAGCCTTCCCGGGAGTGGTGTGGTGCTCTTTTCTTTGCGCTGATAGCTTTGGAGATATGTTCTGATGGTGGTGAGAGTGGAGCACGACTGTCTACGTGGCGCAATTGGCTAGCGCGATCGCCTGTTAACCGAAGGCTGGAGGTTCGAGCCCACCCGGTGGTGGTGCACCGCTTTCTTTTTCTTTGGGTTGATAGCTCTGAAGAAATGTTCTGACAGAGGTGGGAGTGCTGCACTACTGTCTCCGTGGCGCAATTGGCTAGCGCGATCGGCTGTTAACCGAAAGATTGGAATTTCGAGCCCTCCCGGGAGTGGTGTGTTGCTTTTTTCTTTGCGCTGATAGCTTTGAAGATATGTTCTGATGGTGGTGAGAGTGGAGCACGACTGTCTCCGTGGCGCAATTGGCTAGCGCGTTCGGCCGTTAACTGAAAGGCTGGAGGTTCGAGCCCACCCGGTGGTGGTGCGGCGCTTTGTTTTCTTTGGGCTGATAGCTCTGAAGAAATGTTCTGATGGTGGTGAGAGGAGAACACGACTGTCTCCGTGGCGCAATGGCCTGGCGCTATAGGCTGTTGACCGAAAGGTTGGAGGTTCGAGCCCTCCCGGGAGTGGTGTGTGTCTTTTTAGGGGCGAAGCTCCTTAGGGCGTGGGCTGTGCGTCCCCTGTAGCCTGTATGTAGCCACCTCTAGTTTAGTTCTTGCAGTGTTCACTAGATGGCGGTACCGTCCCTTGTATGTAGCCACCTCTACTTTAGTTCTTGCAGTGTTCACTAGATGGCGGTACCGTCTCCTATATGTACCGTCTCCTGAGGCTGTCAGTTCAGGCTGTCAAGGTGGATGGACGTGTTTTTTGAGCGCTCCGGATCGACTGCGCAGATAAGTGTTGTTGCATGTTTTGAGCTTGTCTCTATAATTATAAGGCAGCGGTTGAAATCTTCGTAGCACTTATTTTATGGTGCGGCTTTTTCGGGGGCCAGTCACCAGGTATTTATTAGTTAGTGCGGGTGTGTGTGTTTGAATTTTTTGTTGTTTTTTTTCTTTTGCCACCCCGTTGGGGAGGTGCGCGTACATTGAACACGCATATTTTTGTAGTAGAGCTTGGACTTTCTTTTTTTTTCGTAGTGCAGGGCTCGAGTTTAGTAATTATCGAGCATAGGGACAATTGGTGTCAAAAAGGCATGGTTAAAAAGACTGTAAAGTGTTCCGGATGTGGAGTGGGTTTGAAAGTGGACCCAAGCGTAGAAGCGGATGGAGAAGAGGCTGACGCGAAGTGTAGGCAATGTGAGGTCGAGGAAAAAATGGAGAAAATGATGGTTGCCCAGAGTGAACTGCTGATGAGAATCGCCAAACTCGAGACTGAGTTGGCGACAGAGCAAGAAAAAACGAGGGCAGTGGGAGAAAGACTGAAGTCCGCCGAGGAAGTGCTAGCGAAGCTGAACAAAGAAGCGACCTACCGAGAGAACAGTAGGGAACCGGCAACCAGAACGGTGGAGAAGGAAAAGCAAGCAAGCTTGGAAAAAACAGGTTTAGCCGGTTCAACTGTCGCAAGGCCCAGCTTCAGCGAGGTAGTGGTGGGGCAGGAAGGGAACAAAAGAGCCGGCGTCACAGGTGCAAGTAGCCCCCAGGTGCAGAACGCTCCAGCGGAAAAGTCACAGCATGTGATAATCGCCGGGGACTCAAATTTAAATCGATGCACAGAAGCCATCAAAGAGAGGGTAAGAGGTGACAAGAGGGTTGCAGTAGGGGCGTTCCCAGGACGCAAGCTGGAAGCAGTCATGAAGCAAGCGAGCGCAAAGCTCAAAACGACAGCTGATAGACGCAACCTCGTGATAATTTCAGGCGGTTTAAATGATGTCCTAAATGAAGATGCAGCAGGACTAGCAGCCACACTGGCGAAAGGCGTCGATGACATGCGCGCCACTTCTGCTAAGGTGCAGGTAGTGATATGCACGATACCGGAGGTACCGGTGCGTGATAGCAACCTGCAAAGAGCGGTGGTCAACGCAAACCGAGAGATATGGCGGATGAGTCGAGAGAAAGGCTTTCAGGTGGTGGAAATAAACAGAGAGGTGCATAGGTGGGGGGGTTTTCAACGAGACAGAATTCACTTCGATGGGCGGCTAGGTCATGAGGTGGGTTGGCGACTTGCAGGACGCGCAGTAGCTTTTTTGGGGGGCAAGCGAGCCCTTCGGGGTGCAGGATAGCTAGTAACGAGGAAAACAACCAGGGAGACTCTTCGACAGGTGGTATGGACAGATACGATTCCAAAGTGGCACCAATAACTAAGATACGTAGAGTCCGGGGCATAAATAGACGTAGCCACGAGCGCCGAGCCAATTCAGACATAGGATATATTAACATGCAGGGTGGTAGGAACAGGCTGAAGTGGGAAGAGATAGAAGAACAGCTAAGGGAAGAGAGGCCGATGGTATACGGTTTTGTAGAAACACATCTCAGGGACATGGAACAACCTCCGAACAATCCGGACTACGCGTGGGAGTATTGTAATAGAACAGAAGGCAGCAGAAAGGGGGGTGGTATTGGGGCATTCATTCATAAAAGTACAGACTGGCAAAGGGTAAAGCAGGAGTACAAGGAACATTTATGGCTAAAGGGGAAAGTGGCAGGTCAAATGACACTCCTTGGTTTCGTGTACTTGTGGACGGGAGCAAAGGCCAGAGAGGAAAACCAGGCAATGGTAGAGTGTATATCAAAGGACATTCAGGAGTTAGGAAGAGAGTGCGAGATAATTATACAAGGAGACATGAATGCGCACATAGAAGATATAGATGGGTATACCGACCCGACAGGCAAAATGATCATGGATATGTGTGAAAGGCTTGATTTCATCATTTGCAACAGTACCGAGAAGTGTGAAGGGCAAATAACATGGGAGGTAGGAAGGCTTCAGTCGACGATAGATTATGCACTGATGTCACATAGGATGTATGATAAGCTCAGGGAAATGCACATAGATGAAGGTGGCTCCAGAAGTCTGGGTAGTGATCACAAACGTATCAAGCTAAGTTTTGGAAGAGCAGTGAAAGTGGGAAGGAGACAAGATGAGCAACTACAGGAAAATTTTTATCCAGAAAGGCAAATTGAAATAGCCACTAAACAAATTGAGAAAATAATCACGGAGGATAATAAGACAGTGTGGACATAGACAAATCTAATTAGACTCTTTGAGATAGAGCTTGCTAAGACGCGTGACAAGTCACCCCGGAAAAGAAGACACAAACCCAAAAGTTGGTGGGATGAGGAAGTTAAGAGAGCTATAGCAAAACGTAAGGAAGCCTCTAGGGAACACAGACATGCTAAGCAGCGGGGTGAACCGACAGATGATGTGGAAAGAAAATGGGCAACCTTTCTAAGCTGTAGAAGGGATGCATCCCTTCAGATCAATGAAAAGATTAGAAGGAAGGGAGCTCAGTGGCTGGCAGAAGTACATAAAAAAGATAGAAAGGCAGCTGCGAAATTTTGGAACCATCTAAACTCCCTAAGGAATGAGACGAGCCTAGAGCAGAACTTTATAACTACAGCCCAAGGTGCTAGGCTAGAAGGGGACGAAGCTATTGAATATATAAGAACAAGAGTGACAGAAAAATTTCAACAAAGAAGTACTTTATGCACCACAATAGACAAAGACGAATCAAGTGGTGCAATGGCTCCATTTTCACAACAAGAGTGGGAAAGGGCTGAGAAAAGGGTTCCTAGTAGTACATAAACAGGCCCAGATGGCATTCCAATTAGGCTGATAAAAACATTAGGTCCGAAGTCTAAGCAGGCTTTGAGAGAGGCAGTGAGTACAATAATAAACGATGGGGAAGTTCCCGATGGATGGAAACTTAGCAGGATGAGCATGATCTATAAAGGAAAGGGGGACAAAGCTGACATAAATGACTACCGTCCTATAACATTGACATCAGTGGTCTAAAGGCTGGCGATGCAGATTATAAAGGAAAGACTGCAGGCGTGGATAGAGGATGAGGGGGTGCTGGGGGAACTGCAGAATGGGTTTCGGAAACACAGGAGGTTGGAAGACAATCTGTTCTCACTCACGCAGTGCATCGAAATAGCACAAAAAGAACACAGGCCCCTGTGGCTAGCATTTTTGGATATCAAGGGGGCGTACGATTGCGTGGTTCAAGATGAATTGTGGGGAATACTGGACACACTAGGCGTGGAACATGTAGTCACTAATCTTTTAAAGGGTGTCTATAAAGGTAACAAGGTAGTTATAAAGTGGGAAAAACAGGTATCGAAGCCTGCAGAGGTAAAACGGGGGCTTAGGCAGGGGTGCCCCCTGTCACCCTTATTATTCATGATGTACCTACAAGGATTAGAGGCAAAATTAGAGGGAAGTGGACTGGGCTTCAACCTCTCTTTAGTCAAACAAGGAAAACTTATTGATCAGGCACTACCAGCATTAATGTACGCAGATGATATAGTGCTAATGGCCAACAACAAGGAAGATTTGCAGAGATTGATGGACATCTGCGGTAAGGAGGGAGATAGGTTAGATTATAGATTCAGTAGGGAAAAATCAGCAGTCATGAGTTTCAATGACAACGAAGGTAGTGAGCTTAGAATACAGGAGGTGACGCTAGAGATAACAGATAAATACAAATATCTGGGCGTATGGATAAGCAATGGGACCGAGTGTCTGAGGGAACACGAAATATACGTGACGACTAAAGGTAACAGGAATGCAGCAGTCATGAAAAATAGAGCACTGTGGAATTACAATAGGTATGATGTTGTGAGAGGAATATGGAAAGGGGTCAAGGTTCCCGGGCTGACGTTCAGCAATGCGGTCTTGTGCATGAGATCAGAAGTTCAAGCAAGATTAGAAATTAAGCAACGTGGAATAGGTAGGCTTGCTTTAGGAGCTCACGGGAATACACCAAATCAAGGAGTACAAGGTGATATGGGATGGACATCATTTGAGGGCAGGGAAGCTAGCAGCAAGATAAAATTTGAGAAGCGATTGAGAGAAATGGGGGAAGAGCGTTGGGCTAGGAAGGTTTTCAGCTACTTGTACATGAAGAATGTCGATAAAAAATGGAGGAAGTGAACCAGGAAGTTGACTGGTAAATATTTAGAAAACAGCAGGTGGCCTAACCAAAAAGAACTATCGGTTAAGAAAAAAGTGAAGGAAACGGAGACTGACATGTGGAGAATGGGCATGATTAAGAAGTCCGCACTAGAGATCTATCGAACTTTTAAGCAGGAAATTGCCAAGGAAAGGATCTATGATAATACTCGGGGTAGTTCTCTACTGTTTGAGGCCAGGACGGGAGTACTACGAACCAAGACATATCGGGCCAAATACGAAGGGGTCGACACAGTATGCAGTGCGTGTGGAAAGGACGAAGAAACTGCCGAACACTTGATAATGTTCTGTAAAGGGCTTCACCCTATAGTTCAGGATGATGGCGCAGAGTTTTTCAAAGCACTGGGATTTAGGGACAGCGAGGGCAAAATAGACTTTAAGCGGGTAGACTTAACTAGAAGGAGGTTATCTGATTGGTGGCTAAAGTCAAGGCACGAGTGAAAATTAAACCCTTCACTGCGAAGTACGAATCCTCAACTTCATTATTTAAAGGGAAAAAAAAGATAAATGTAATGGTTAGTTCACGAAGTATTATGGCTAGGTGGCGTTAGCCGCCGCCCGATCTAAAGGGTACAGCCACATCCATCCATCCATCCCTGTAGCCACCTCTCGTTTAGTTCTTGTAGTGTTTACTAGTTGGTGGTACTTGTAGCTGATGATGAAAAGATGCAAGATGTTATAAACTAGAAAGCGGTACTTGTAGTTGATGAAAGACGCGAGATCTTATAAAATAGGAATGATGTCACATATGGCGCGTGTCATTGGTTGAAGGCAATCGTTCGATTTAGTGCAGCGATGTACGCTAGGGGGAGTGTTGTAATAAAATCCGTTCGCTGTTGGCGCGCGCTCGGAGTCGCCGGATGGATAAGGCTGCACAGCGAAGAGAGCGCAAGGCGGCAGCAGCGCGCGCTCGCAGACAGAATCCCGATGTGCGAGCGCGCGAGGCAAGGGACATCGCAAGCCATCCATCGTCTAAGAACAAATAAAAGTTGATTTGTGTATATACACACACAGCGTTTCTCACGTCTTTACATGATGATCAACTGGGCGAATTACACGGAAGATTCACAGTTTACCGATGAATCCCTCCGGAGCTTTCCCATTCATCATCATTCACCCCGTGAATATGCCGTAATTTTTTTCTTTGGGCTGATAGCTTTGAAGATATGTTCTGATGGTGGTGAGAGTGGAGCACGACTGTCTCCGTGGCGCAATTGGCTAGCGCGTTCGGCCGTTAACTGAAAGGCTGGAGGTTCGAGCCCACCCGGTGGTGGTGCGGCGCTTTGTTTTCTTTGGGCTGATAGCTCTGAAGAAATGTTCTGATGATGGTGAGAGGAGAACACGACTGTCTCCGTGGCGCAATGGCCTGGCGCTATAGGCTGTTGACCGAAAGGTTGGAGGTTCGAGCCCTCCCGGGAGTGGTGTGTTGCTTTTTAGGGGCGAAGCTCCTTAGGGCGTGGGCTGTGCGTCCCCTGTAGCCTGTATGTAGCCACCTCTAGTTTAGTTCTTGCAGCGTTCACTAGATGGCGGTACCGTCCCTTGTATGTAGCCACCTCTACTTTAGTTCTTGCAGTGTTCACTAGATGGCGGTACCGTCTCCTATATGTACCGTCTCCTGAGGCTGTCAGTTCAGGCTGTCAAGGTGGATGGACGTGTTTTTTGAGCGCTTCGGATCGACTGCGCAGATAAGTGTTGTTGCATGTTTTGAGCTTGTCTCTATAATTATAAGGCAGCGGTTGAAATCTTCGTAGCACTTATTTTATGGTGCGGCTTTTTCGGGGGCCAGTCACCAGGTATTTATTAGTTAGTGCGGGTGTGTGTGTTTGAATTTTTTGTTGTTTTTTTCTTTTGCCACCCCGT